>JALHCE010000048.1:0-51395 GCA_024340795.1 Tolypocladium amazonense | reverse complement strand
CCTTATATATATACTTATAAATATATATATATATATTTTAATATATATATTAATTCTATATTAAATACTTATTTATAATAATATATAAAGCTAAGTTTTTATATTATTAAATTAATTAAAATTATTAATAATAATTTTAAAAATAATTTTAAGCTTATAAATATATATTATAACTCTTAAAAGTTTTTTTTACTAAAGTAATATAGAAAATAATTAAGTATTCCCTTAAAAATAAGTATATACTACGCCTTCTAATCTACTTATCTACGTCGCCCTTTAGCCCTAATTTCTAGCCCCCTCCGGCAGCCAGCGATGACGTCGGCGCAGTCAGGCGTGCCTATTGTAGTCACCAATGCGTGCAACGTGTTTGCAGTACCCAGGTAAGATACCTGGTCTCCAGAGAGTCCGCACCAACGGGTACCTACGCGTAGCCACGTGGTGCGCATGCGAGATAGGCACAGTTGCATCCGGCACAGCCGGTCGAACAGTCCGCTAGCCAGTCCCCCGTGCACATGTCTCGCGTCGCTAAACGACACTGTGTAATCTTCTCATCCGCCGACCGTAGGTGTGACACCGTCATTCATTCATACCCTCGTGCCTAGTACCCCAGAACGCTAAGTCCATGATACGGCCACAATGGTTTGGGCAGATGTCTTTGGCACGCTGAAGGCGCCGTACCCGGATCACAGTCACGGATTCTGGGGTGAGCAGACATCAACGCTCAACTTCTGCGAAGAGGTGAGCACGTAACAAGAGATAGATGGACTAGGAAGCTATCCTAACACGACGTCGAAGGACTACGCGCTTTCATTCTACTGCGCAGAGCTATGCAACGTGAGCTGCCCTGTGCCACCGTGCACTTCCGAAGCTGATTGCGTGGCAGACCGTGACAAATGGCATGTTCCTCTGGCTGGGGGCGAAGGGAATTCGCAACTGCCTTCGAGAGTCGCATGCGACGATTTTTGTGATGGCTTATGTTGGTTACATCGTAGTCGGCTTGGGCTCCATCCTCTTCCACGCCACGCTCAAATGTAGGTGGACGCTGCGAGGGTTGCGCGCCGATGGGATGAAGACATGGCTGACGATTATCTGGCAGACCCTATGCAGCTGGTGGATGAGCTGTCCATGATCTACACGACCTGTCTCATGATGTATGCCAGCTTCGCGTACTCACGGTCGAGGACCTTTGCCGTTGCACTGGGCATTAGCTTGCTGACTCTGGCGGGATCGATAACCGTGAGTGATCGGGTCAACCGGAGAAGCCGGGTCGAAATAGGAGGGCTAATGAAAGGGCACCGGGCAGGCGTACTACCACATAACAAAGGATCCGGTCTTTCACCAAAGCGCATATGCGGCGCTAACGGCCACCGTCGTGTTTCGCAGCATGTGGGTGATGGAGTCGCAGGTCCGGCCGCTGCTCGAAGCCCAGGACCGTAGCAAGTCGCAGCTGGCGCTGAAGAGAGCGTGGGCGCTGGTAGCGACAGGTGAGTTGGGCTTCATTCCGTGATGGGCTACGGGGCAGGCATGTGTTTTGCTGACTGCTGGTGTTGACACGGACAGGACTCACTGTCTTCGTCATGGGCTTCGCCATCTGGAACTTGGACAACGTCCTATGCAATCAGCTGCGCCGGTGGAGGCGTGCAGTCGGCTTGCCCTGGGCCGTGGTGCTCGAGGGCCACGCGTGGTGGCACCTGATGACGGGTCTAGGTATGTTTGTGTGGACCAAGGCGCCGCTGTGAAGCCGAAGGGCTAATGATGTGTGCAGGAGGTAAATGCCACGAGAAGCGCGATTGAACGCGTACCTTCTCAACGTGTCCTTGGGACAGGCATAGTAGCTAACGCCGTTATCTGCAGCGTATTATTACATCACCTGGGGCATCTGGCTGCGGCGTTGCCTCGAAGGCCATCACGAAGAGTATCAGCTCCACTGGCCCAGGCTTCTACTGTCGGTTCCCGCCGTGAGGAGAATCGAGTCACCCGCGACAAAGGCAAAGCAGCTCTGACGGCATTGTCGGGACCGCGCGTCGATCGCCAAGAACGGCAAGGGATAAAAGCAGTTGCTTAAGTGGCAATATGGGGAGGAGGGGGTCGGGGCAAAAAGCCTGCATGAGTAGTACATGGGCATCCTGGCGTTTGGCGACTATATATAGATGATGGTCGGTGTGATTTGTGTACAATTGACAGGGACAGTGTCAGATGGTGATTTTCAATCAGCCATCGCACGGCGCCTCCACGGGCCGCTTGTAGAGGAAGCTGTCGTTGATCCGTGATGCGTGCGGCTCAGCGGCAACTGGGTGTAGGGTAAGCGGGGCGGGAGCCAGCGAGGCCGATGAATTAATAGACCGCGTGGAGCTGCGTGGCAGCAACAACGTCGACCCGTCAAACCGCCCGGCTAAAACCCCTTGATCTCACTTACCGAACGGCCACGTCTCTCGCCATCGACAACAACGAGGCCCGTGGGAACCACAGGCTGAGAGGTGCGACAAAACTCGCCGGTACGATAGCGAGCTTGCCACGGAGCTTCTCGGATCCCCATCGAGAGAATCTTAGATCAAGGTGAGCGACAGACCCCTCGGGCGGCGAATGGCCCAGAGGCGGTTGAGATGGCCGGCCACCTTCATAGAGCTATCCCCTCGACCGTTGCGTGGCTGTCGCCAGTGACGAAGAGAAGCCGGTGTGGCTCGACGTAGCCCCCATTGCTCACCCACCCGTCGAACTCACACGTCTCATCTCACTCGCTTCGTCCTCACTCACCCACACACACCCCCCTCACTCAACCACCCTATACAATTACCAGAGCCTCCGAGTACCGCCCTCAGAGCTCCGCTCTCGCCCCTCCGAAAGCAGCGAGGGGAAGGCGCGCTCAAGACCTAATCGTTCATCCGTTTCATCCACTACTCCAAGAGATTCTAACGCACATAAGCTCGCAGCGGAGAGACAAGACGATTGCCAAACACCCTCCCTTACACTCGTCGCCATGTCTATCTCCAACGAGGCACTGCATAAGGTTTGTCATGCTACCATGGCCATTTCCGATTTCCGACCTCGACGCTCACGCATCTCCACAGCTCGCCCGCGAGATCGAGACGCAGGCTGCGGCAGCGCAGCAGCAGATCGGGATCGCCAGGACGCAGATGGCGTCGAAGCAGCGAGAGCAGCGCCTGGTGCGGCTGACCCTCAGCGAGCTGGGCACCCTACCCGACGAGGCCGTTGTCTACGAGGGCGTCGGCAAGATGTGAGTCTTCGATGGGCTGCGTCACCCCGAAGCGATGACTTGCCCGTCCAGGATCCACTGACAGCGAGCAGGTTTGCGTCGGTGCCACTGCCGACGCTGCGGCAGAAGCTCGAGGGCCAGAATAAGGACCTCGAGGGCGATGTCGAGAAGATCAACCAGCGACTGCTGTATCTGGAGACGACGCACAAGAATAGCCGCGAACACATTGAACAAATGCTGCGCACGCGATGAGTTCATGCTGGCTTGGAGGTCAACTATGGACCCTCGCAGCAGCAGCTGCCCGTCCGTTTCATACGAGGCGGCGCCTGGAATCGTTGGTCGCTGTGCGCCGAATGGGGCGCCGTTTCGGAATAGCCGTCAGCACAGCCCCCGATTTGTTCGCGGGAGCGGAGTTGCGATGTCGTCGGACGTTGGTCGACCAACAGGTGGTATCATGAAGCGCTCAGCATGGCACGGAGGGAAAGGCGAGCCGACAAACGTGTAAATATGACTACGATAAGGCTTCGCGTATGACTAAATACAATCCACGGCCTCTCGGCTGGGTTTGCTGGCATGAGCCGACAAGTGAGCACCTGGCCACCCTCGTACGTCAGACGCGATGCAGGCATCGATCGCCGCCTCTGCATCATTGCGCGCTCTCTCCATGGGCACCCAACCGCCCGCTTTGATCCCGACACTCCCCGCTCCTCTTCCCCCCAGCCAGCCCCGCTCCAGCCCTACGAAGCGCCAAGCACCTGGTCGGCCCCCCCGCCCCTCGCCCAACGCTCACTCACCCACTGGCCCGTCTTACATGCATGGTCCGTGGTATTAATACCGCCCGCCCGCATTACGCACCTTTTCTTCTTCATCCTTCCGCGTGCCCCTGCTCTGCTCGCTTGCCAGTGCGGCTGACGCATCGCCACCTGGTGCTCGCATCGCTCAGGAAACCCAGCGCCGACTCCGTCGAGCAACGCTCTCCCACCATCGGAACGAGACGAGACGACTCGAGACGACTCATCGACGGCGCCATGAGCAGCTACTACGACGAGGACGAGGACCTCGACATCCACGTCCGCCACCGCGGCCCCTCGCCGCGGCCGGTGCGCTATGTGCAGAGCCCACCACGCCCGCGCAGTTACTACGGCGTCCCCGCCGGCCCCAGCTATCTCGTGCCTGAGCAGCACACCACCGTTGTCGCCCGCTCCCGATCCCGCGAGCGCTCCCGCGACCGCCGCGCTAGCAGCCCGGCCCCAGCCGCGGCCCCCGCTAACCCCGTCATCATAAACAACCGCTTCTACAATGACTACTCGTCCGACGAAGATGATGACCACCGCCGCCGTGGCCAACATGCCCGCCGCCGCCGCCACAGTTCTGGCTCGCGGTCGCGCTCCCACTCGCGCTCCCGCTCTCACTCGTCAGCCTTCAAGGAGTGGGAGGCTGAGCAAGCTCGCCGCGAGCTTGAGCAGCTCCGCCTTGCCAGTTCCCGCGACAAGGAGGAGCGGCGCCTGGCCAAGGAATACCGAGACGAGGCCGACCTGCAGCGCGCCAAGAAGGAGCTCGACGAGATCAAAAGGCGCGAGGCCCGCGCCGAGGAGGAGAAGCGCATCAAGAAAGAGCTCGAGCTGAAGCGCCTCAAGGAAGAGGAGGAGGCTGTCGAGGAGAAGAAGCGCCGCGACCAGGAGGCTCTCCGGGCCGTCGAGCGGTACAAGCAACAGGAGGCTGAGCGTATCGCCCGCGAGGCTAAGCAGAAGGAAGAGATCGAAAAGGAGTACAAGCGCCGCCTTCAGGAGGACCTCATCAAGTCGGGGCTCGACGAGAAGGACATTGCGGCTATTCTCAGCAAGAAAAAGGTCACCCAAGCTGCGCCCGCCCCCGAGCCCAGCGGCCGTCCCACTTACACTCGCATGGCCCGGAGGCACCTATCCATCGAGACGTTGAGGACGTTCCACGTTGAGTTTGACATGGACAGAGTAAGTGACACTTTGTCCTCCCCATCCCGCAGCGTCTGGCTAACCTCGACGTCCAGGATCCGGAGTACATCTTGATCAAGAGGTGGGTCCCAGAGTGGGAGCAGGACCAATTCTGGAAGCATACAAAGATCATTCGTGAGAGGCGCACCAGCGGCACTTTGATGATCGAGGAGAAGAAACATCGCCATCGAGAGCCCGAATTTGAATGGGTCCGCAAGAAGCACGATCGAAAGAGGAGCAAGTCCCCGGGCCTTCTCATGTATCTCGCGGGCGCTCGCCCTGCATGAACGTTCGGATAGCCATCGAGCCCGCCACGGATATGCAAGGTCGCTCAGTCAATGTCCATCTGAGCCCAGAGCGTGCAGGGCTATGAATAATGACCCCTTTATCGTTTGCATTACTGTTTTTGTCTAACTACTTGCCTCTTGAGTTGAGTTGATCTAGCCTGAATACCACAAGAAACACGCTCCCGTCTACGCCATCCCCGACCTGCGGATGAGTTCCTCATAGACTGTCCAGGCCAAGGCGGAGCTGAGGGCTTTGCGACTTATGCGCAGGGCCAGCCCGTCCCAGAGTGAACGGAAACCATCCTCGGCCACCATTCTGTAGCCAGCCTGCCATATATTTCGGTACCGGCGAGGCTGCAGCTGTATCCGCGTCTTGACCGCATCGAACGGGTTGGAAACGGCGGAGCAGGCGGCTCCTGCGAGAATAGCCGAGCTGAAGTTTATCGAGCTTGCCACCCATGCCTGCATGGAAGCCTCGGGCGATTGAGCGGAGGATGATGCGAAAGAGCTGAGCCGCGTCTTGAGCATTTCGTAGAACAGCACATACATGCCGGCGTACGGGGCGTCTCGGATGGCCGTTGCGCCGAAGCCGGAGAAGAAACCGCGAAAGCCGTCGGCTCGCCGTATGTCGCTGGCCGCAGCCCACACTGATGGATACGAATAGAAGTTGGATTCAAATCGAACTTTGATTACCGTCAGAGGCATGAGGACAAAGCCGGCAAACGTTCTTGCCACGGCGCCAGATATCAGATTGGCCGAGTTGGACAGGGCCGGTAGGGCTGATGAGCCGCTCTGTGCCTGCAGGGGCGGTCCAGCCATGCCCGTCTGCCGCACATGTTGGCGGATCGCGTTCAACGAGGTAAAGTACAGGGCAGAGCCAAAGCCAGTTCGCAAAGCCGAGGGCACCGTGCCCCTCCATAGGCTTCGGACCAGGTGTGGAGACTGCCTGATGTCGCGTAGGCACGCCGTGAGCGATGAGCGACCCGACTGCTGCACTCGCGTCTTCAAGAGGTCAAGGGGCTGCAGGATGACGGCCGACGCTACGCCGGACCCAAGACCCGAGACAAAGTGATGTGCTGACGGCGGTAAGCTTCATCCTTCGAACGCCGAGCGGGCTCTTCGGGATAGCCTACCTGACTTCGCCCGCGCCGGGGATCGCGTCTCTTTCATAGCCGGCAAGCCTGCATCTTGGCTACCGACGCTGGGAACGGTAGCAGGAGCTGGAGTAGGAGCTGCAAGAGCTAGAGATGCTTGCGCCTCGGTCTTGCAGGGTGAGGTCATTGGCGTGGTGCTGAAGCGGCCAATGCGGTACGCAGACAGACTCGGCGTGTGTTCGTGCGCAGGCGTGGTGATGTCAGCTGGGGTGGGTTGGCGTTGGCGCACAGACAGGGCCCGCTTAAGAGGATAATGCCGAATTGCTGCATGGCTCAGTCGCCCGACGCTTGTGGCGGCGCAGGATGAGAACCGCCCTCTAAGCAACAGCAAATCAACCTTACTGAAATCCGCCGAAGCGATAGCAGTGAATACTAGGTGCCGTAGATGAATTGACGCATCCCGCCTCAGCTGCCGATGGCGGCCGTGGCAGCGCTCACGGGCGGATGGGCTCGGTAGTCGCCAATGACAGACTCGAGCCGACCGGCGAGCAGGCGGTGGCGCTTGACGAGGTCCACCCACTCCTCGACGCCGATGGCCGCCAGCAGCATGCCAAAGTCGGCGCCGAGTCTGCCCAAGCTCCCCGCGCAGTAGAGCACTTGGGTGATGATGCTGTCGCGGGACGCCTGATCTCGGACTGTGGGGAGGTATGTGCGCAACGTCTCAAGCAGCAGGCCTACGAGATGCAGCGGGAATGTCGATAGGGCCGAGGGTAGCGGGGAAAGGGGATCGGTCCGGGCGCGGGGCGACGAGGCGAAGCTGGCCTCGACGCTTTTGGACATGGACACGATCCCGAAGCTGTGCTCGCGAAAGACCTCGATGAAGCGTTTGAGATAGCGCTCCGTCTGTTGACCGCCGGACCAGGAATGGCCTGCCTTGCTCTGGCGGCGGCGTTCCTCGTCGGCCAGCTCCCGCAGGGGCTCCAGCGCTGCCAGCGTCGTCACGAGGGTCGTCATCCGGCAGACAAGGAAGAGGGCGGGCAGCGAGTCCTCGGCGGGGACGCCGGAGACAAGGTCTGGCACGATGTGCTTGAGCCAGCCAACGGTGCGAAGCGCGGCAGCAAGCTTGAGGCCGGGGGCCTGAAGGGCGACGACGAGATCGGCGGCCATCTGGTGAATGGCGGCCTCGGCCTCGGCCAAGACGGACGAGACCAAAGGCGAGGACGGGTAGAGCGACGCGAGGCGCCGGACATGGGCGTGCAGGTCGAGCGTCGACGAGTAGCTGACGGGGACAGTCTTGACGGCCGAGGCCAGCAGAGGTGGGAGCTCCATGACATCGACGAGGCGCTCGGCGTTGTGCAGCAGCCGCAGAGCCTGCTTCCGACGCGCGACGGCCTGGCTCTCGCTGGCCTTGCCGAAGGCTGTCGAGAAGTTCTCGGCTTCGTGATCGAGGCGAGGGACGGCCTGGCTGAGCTCTGCGGCCCTCTGCGCCAGGACGGGCAGCGTTCGGCGCAGCGAGGCATGGCTGGCCGCCGACTCGACAATGGGCTTGTGGGAGCGCTTGGAGAGGGACTGGATGGACAGCAACAGGGACTGAGAGGCTTGGGCGAGGCTCTGGGGCTCCTCTGAGCGAAGTGCATCGGCTGGTTGCTCGGCGAGGTGGGCGAGATATGCCAGCGTGGTGGCATCGCCCGACAGACGCAGCCGGTCGCTCAGCGCCTCGGCCATGGTTGCGCAAAGCCGCCGCGGCCCGACGGCGCCCGTTGCTATTCCGAGGAGATGAGAGTACTCGTAAGCGAGTGTCCTTTTGGGGCGCCCTGAGACTGCCTGGCTTCGATGAAAGCTGTCTGGTTGCTGGTCGATACGCGGGAGGGGTGGTGGACTGGTAAGGAGCCAGGTTTCGCCTGTTACCTTACCTTATGCAACTAACAGGGAGCCGCCCAAGCCCAGGCACAGACAGCTCTTATCTTATCAGTGCTACACCCCACTGTAGCCAGGGACGGAGCTCTCCACTGCCCTGCAGGTATCGTAATAGCTCTCGCACTGGGCGTCCGACTGAGCGTGCCGAGGTTGGCAGCAAGCAAACAGCAAAACGGTTGGGGCCGTCGCCCAACGGGGTATTGTTCCGTCCCAAATGAGACGCCGAGCCGTGTTGTATGAGTATGTGCTGGGACAGGTGACGATGTGTCGAGGGTGGCTGGCATATGACATGACATTTCGCAGAGGTACCGGGTACTGGCCTGGCGCATCGCCGAGCCACGCGACAGCGGCCTCTCTCACGTGGAGTAGCGCGCCCCAACAATTCTCGCAGTCCCGTGGCAGCCATCACATTCACTTCATTGAGGCTCGCCTGTGGACCGGTGCTGCAGGGCATATATAGCATCGTCAAGTCGCCTTTCCTCTGCAGTCCCATTTTGCGCTGCCTTCCCATCCGCCTTCTTCCCCGCCAGCACTCTTGCTGTCATCGAACGGGCCCACCAGTTCGGCTGCGTCATCCTACTCGTAAAGACTGAATAGAGCGAGCACAAGACGACGGATAGACATCGAAAATGCGGGACCCCTTCCCCATCGCGCCCATCCCCTCGCTCGCGGAATGGGCACGCCCATGGTGCGACCGCCTCGGCCTCACCACGCTGCCGTTGCACGTCCACGAGGTCCTCGGCGCCGCTCTCCTCTACGGCGTCATCTTCTGGCCCGTCTCGCCCATCCTCTCCACGTGGCTGGCACCCAAGCACTATGCCAGCTTGCCCCGTAAGAAGCGGCTCAACTGGGACGCCCACGTCGTGTCCATGGTCCAGAGCGTCCTCATCAACCTGCTCGCCCTCTGGGTCATAGTCGTCGACCATGAACGCCGGACCATGGACTGGGAGGAGCGAGTCTGGGGCTACACGGGCGCTGCCGGCATGGTCCAGGCCCTGGCCGCCGGCTACTTCGTCTGGGATCTCGTCGTCACTAGCTTGAACCTCGATGTCTTTGGCCCTGGCACCTTGGCCCACGCCGTCGCGGCTTTGGTCGTCTTCTCATTTGGCTTTGTATGGACCCCTTTGTGCTTCACTTGTTGCGACTGACGGCTGACCGTCTCAACAGCGACCCTTTGCCAACTACTACGGATGCATCTTCATCCTTTGGGAGTTGTCTACGCCGTTCCTGAACGTCCACTGGTTCATGGACAAGCTTGGCATGACCGGCACGCGCGCCCAGCTCTACAACGGACTCATGCTCCTCTTTAGCTTTTTCTCCTGCCGGCTCGTATACGGGACCTACCAGTCGGTGCTTGTCTTCAGAGACATATGGGCCGCCATCAACAACCATCCCAGCAGCCGCCTACACGACTCGGCCGTCATGGCTTTTGCCACGCCTGAATCCACGGTCCCTCTGTGGCTGGGTGCCATTTATCTCGCCAGCAATGTGACTCTCAACAGCCTCAACTTTTACTGGTTCATCATGATGATCAGGGCAGTGCGCAAGCGCTTTGAGCCGGGCCAGCCGCCGCAGACCGAGACCGAGGCCGAAGTCGACCTCTCCTCTGTCGCCTCTGGATTGTATGCCGACGCCAAGCCGCAAAGACGCAAGGTTTGACGTGATTAGATGCAAGAAATCCTGCCCCCGCTCGAGGAATGCCGCGTGCGGCATCGATGGCTTTGTCTTGCTTGTCAATAAGTAAAGGTCCTGCGCTTCTAATGCTCATCGCTTGTCGCGGTGACGCTGCCTCGGAGCTCCAGCAGGCATGCAATCACGGAGACCACAGTAGCCGAGGGAACATCGATCCGAGGTTGTGAAGCCATAATCTGTGCAATCCCGACGTGGCTCGAGTCCAGTTCCGTCTCACAGTTGCTCATGTTGCTTATTGAGCTGCTTGGACGCCATATCTGGAGGAGTCCAGGTCTTCGCCGCTGGATAGGGCAGTCGTTATTCCCGATGGGCTACATCGGCGCCGTGCTGGGGCTGGAGCACTGTCAGGTACTCGTGCTAAGAAGCCGCCTCGTGAGCGACATACCACGCCAGTGTAGATAGAGAAGCCTATCCACGTATAAAGAAATATTAGCCCACAATATGAAGAGCAAAGGCAAACTTTGTAGACTACAAAGAGATTTTAATGGGCAAATATTCTCGCTTGGACAAGTTGTGTCTTATATACGATAGTACGCTGAAGAAGGCCTGGCTACCGAAGTGCGCCAGGTACGTACACATGGTTCTAAACAAGATAGAAGAGTCTCACAGGGCCAAAGAGCCAGGTGAGCCTGAATGTCTGCAAATACGGCAGCCCTCAAGTTGTGCCCTCCTTATCAGCCTCACCCTCGGACCTGCCTGCCCTCATCCAATGGTTTCTGCTGCATCCGACAGTTTCACTCCTTTATCGTCTCTTCACTGTTCAAAACCCAAACGGATTCTGCGGAGCTGCGGCGAGAGTCAGTGAAAGAAAAAAAGAATCAGAAGGTACTACTAAGGCGAAAATATCGACCGGAGCAGTGTCGCAGAGTTGACTTACTCGCCTGTGCCAGATTCGCCCTCCGCCCGGTTTGCTGTGGCGTCAGCTTCTTAGCATCTGCCGTTACGCCGAACCGGACGGGAGGCGGAGGTCCGGTCTTTTGTGGCTGCAGTGGTTGAGTGAAACCAGGGCCCATGGCCCCGGTCTGCTGTGGCGGCATGTTCGGTAGCCCAGTCCTCTGGGGTTCTAATGCGGGAGGCAAGAAGTTGTTGATGGCCCCGCCGGCGCCGGGACCCTGAGCGTACGGCGGCAGGTTGGCGGCAGCAAAGGTAGGCTGAAAGCCGGTTGGCTGGGACTGGATCGGCGAGAACTGAGCTGGCCGGCCTGGGTCCGTAAACGGACTGACTCCCGGCATGCCCGTCATCATGGGCTGCATAAACTGCTGTTGGCCAGGGGCGCCCGCCGCGAAAGACCCCATGCCTTGAGGCTGTAGGCCAGCGTATCCTGTCATCATAGGCTGGAGCTGCTGCTGCTGTTGCATCTGCGCGGCGTATTGTTGCTGTAGCCTTGCCTGGCTGAGGTCGCTAAGACTCTGACCTGGCGGTGCCACCTGAGACTGTACGGAGCCTGTCATGTGCGGAAGTATGGATGGGGGCGAGAACATGGCCTGCTGTGCCGACTGAGGGGCAGACAATGGACGCTGCGGAGGTGGAGGCATTAGGGAGCCCTGGGAAGATGAGATCGGAGGGGGCGCCGGCCTTTGCCGCGCCAAGGCCTTGGGCGAAGAAGGTTGCTGGCCAGGCTGCGGGACGGTAGCGAAGAAAGCAGGAGTGGCACCAGCCAGCTGTTGGGACTGCTGTGGCGGCGGCCCCTGTCCTTGGCTCGCGATAGGAGCTGCGGTCGGCTGTGGCTCGACCTTGGTCGGCTGAAGGGGCTCCGACAGCAGAGATAGCTCCTTCATGGAGCCCGTGAGCGCTGGCGCGGCAGGTGATGGTGTCGAGGCCGGTTCAGCTACGGGTGGTGGCTTGCTGACCTCCTTGGGTGATTCCTGCTGCTGCTTACTGGGTTGCGACGGCTTCACATCCCACGCGTCGTCGTCGAAACCGCCGGACGGGGCGGCCGAGGGCTTGACCGGGCTGGTCGCTGAGGGAGAACGCACCCCGTCGGAGGCGGATCCCGGCCCGGACGCGTTGTTCTTGGACAAAGCGGCGGCATCGACAACGTCGCTCGTCTGCACGGCCGGTGCGGGGCGGCCCTTCCGGGTATTGTTGCGGAGCGCTCCGCCGGGTCCGGAGAAGAGGCCGCCAGTGCCGGAGTCACCGTCCACCCCTGACTTACTCCGGTCGCGATTGTACTTGGCGTCCAACGTGCGCATTACCTTGATGATGTCGCCTTCGCGGAGGCCCAGTGTCCGCAAAATGGTGGCATTGACGTCTGGCAGAACGCTCTCGTCCATGGAGTCTCTGGTGAACGCTTGCGCGTAGCGCTCGCACAAACCTACCGCAACGTCACAGGATAGGAAGAACTGGAACCAATCGTATTCTGGCTTGTCGCTCTTTCCCACCGTCGCGCCGAGATCTGTGGGCGCTCTCTTCTCAGCAGACTTGGCTCTCTTGACGTCTGCTAGGGGCTTGTCGTCGTCCAAGGAGATGCCCGTGGCGCTCTCGACGTATTCGAGGTCCTCGCGGGACATCTTGGCAACCGGCACCGCAATCTTGACGCCATTCATCTTGTGTAGATGGATCTTGCCGTCCTTGAGGCCGAGAAATTGTGCTTCGACGCTGAAAGATCCCGAGCGGTCGGTCCACGTCCGTACCTTGGATGAGTCGGGTTCTACGTCAGCCGCGTTAGCATGTTTCGTCACCCCTTGGGCCCGAGGCTGCTGGCGCATTTGGGGAAACTCACTCGACTTGGTCTTCCCATCTCCCCGTCCGTTCTCGCGCCGGCTTCGCTGTTGTTCCGAATTACTACCATGTTCTCTAGCCGTGAGGCTGCTACCCCTTTCAGGAAGAGGCATTCCCGGCCCTACCTGCTGCGGCTCTTTGCTTGCCTTGATGGCTTCCTTGGTAAGCCGAATCTCCTCGAGCCGGTTCTGTTCAACGGTGGCCTTGGCCGAATCGGTCACGGCGGCATGGTTTGCCGCAGGGGGCGGCGAGAGGATCCCCGCCAGCTCGATGTAGCTACTCGGGACGACCCCTTCCTTGCCGTTCTTCAGGCGGCGGACCTGCCACCACTCCTCGCTCTTGGAGTCGTCGAGAATCACGACTTCGTCGCCTGCCGCTACGGTCACCTCATCCTCGCCCTGCGCCATGAAGTCATACAGGATCTGACCTTTCCGCTGGCTGCGTTGCGAACCGGCCATGATGACTTCTCGCAAGCCCTCGGCCCGAACGGCGCCGGCCAACTCTCCCAGAGCACCCACAATCTCCTCTGCTGTATCCTTGGCCCCGGCGTGAAAGTCTATGCTCTTGCTGGGTCGGACCAACTCCATAAAGACGTGTTTTCCTTCACGGGAATAGTGTGTCATTTTGTCGGCTGTCCACTCTTGGGCTGGGTCGTCCTGGGCGCGCTCGGGGGCGATGAGAATTGTGCCTGTCTTGAGGTTGATTCCTAGCGTTGTTGGCATCTTCTTCCTCTTTCCCATAACCGATACCATTTCGTTGATGTTGTACATGTGGAAACCTCCGGGAGTTCGGTACGGCTCATCAGCCGCCGGTTCGCTCACCGACGTCCGAGATGGCCCGCGATCGCGCGCACCATCGTCCATTTGGGGCCGTGGACGAGGCCGGGAGGGAAGCGCTGGAGACCGAAGCGCCTCATCGTCGTCTTCTCCGTCTGACGCATGCGCCTCTTCGTAGTGTACGGTTCGCCGAGTCGGCTGGGATGAATGAGAAGGACTGACGACGTGCTGCGAGGCCGACCGCCCTTGCATGACCCCGGCCAGCGCAGCGGCTGGGTTGGCTGTGGGTGATTCAAGACCAGCATCCGAAACGTTTCCGGGCTCTGCGTCAATGGACTGCGGTCTAGCCGGCAGAGCCGGGCGAGGGGGGAGCGAAGGCGAGTCGGCATCTGGGGCAGCGGCGGTAGCCTCCGCTTGGACATCAATGTAGTTGGACGGTACAAAGCCATATTCACCGTCGAAGCCTGCAAGAATCCAGTCGGGGTCGGAGGTATCGTAGACTTCGAGAACGGCGTCCTCGGGGAAGGACAATTCCTCGTCGGTCTGGCGTGTGTACTCGTAGATGGCGCGGGCATGGCTCAACGTAGGTGCCTGGGAGCGAGGCAAGGACGCGCCAAGCATTAGGGAAATGGCTCTTCACAGGTCTGGTAGGCAGCGACGGCGGGAATGAGACTCACAGGTTCGACGTAGTTGTTGGGCACGAGGCCCTCGGGCTCGTCCTCATCGTCGGCGCCGGCTTTCTTCTTGGCCTTCCACCACCCATCGTCGTCGTTCTTGCTGAGGACGTACAGCAGATCGCCCTCGCCAATCCCCAACTCGCCCTCGGCCTGGGGCGCGTAGTCGTAAATGGCCCGATACACGCCCAGGAACCCCATGTCGGCGGCCTAGGGTCTCGGGCTCCAGGTCTGTGAGTCGGGAGTACGTGCTCCTGCGCAAAGCAGCAAAGCGCAAAGCAGCCGTGCGCTCGCTCTGAGAGTTCGTCTCCTCCGGTGCGGTGCCGTGCGCCTCGCCGACGGGGGTCGTCACGGAAGTGCAGAGCAGGAGGGCGGAGAGACGAGGCGGATGCTGCTGGGCAAGGTGATGATGCGGGATAGGGAGTTGTCGCTGGTGACGAGCACCGCGCTAATGCGTTAGGTAAGGCACTTCATAATAGTGGAGCGGCCCTTCACCTCACTTCACCTCTCCTTATGGATCCGTTTTCTACGATCTATCGCCGCAGGCCAGTTATTTGGAATGTCTCATTTCTACACTATTCCTAGTTACAGCCCTAGGTATGCTGCAACCAGCGTCAAATATATATCTTCGCAACCTCTCAGTCCCAGACTTGAAACCAAGACATTCTTCGAGACGCATGACTCCTTGTCTGCTTCCCGGTCCGTCCGTCTATGGACTAAGGTAGTTATGTGTCAGGTCAATGTCAGTGCTTGACATTAACAAGCTTCATGCTGTTCAACCCGACATCTCGCGTCATCAAGAGGACGCCATCTCATTAATACACTAAACAATCATTTTGATTCGCCCTTGGCCCAAAGTTTCTCGTAATCAGCGACACATGGTTGAATCATGAAAGGCCACGAGCCAGAGTCGTCTGTCCAGGACGGGGTTGAGCCAGGTCCCAGACGACCCAGCACCTAGATAGACCACGGGGGCCATTACAACAGGCGCTGCCTTAATGCGCTCTCAGCTGCCCGCCGGCACCAAGGCTGAGAGAGCTGCTCTTGACGGGACGACGAACAAGCCAGCAGAGGTCATGTAACGTCTCCAACATCCCTACGCAGCCATTTTCCTATTCCGCTTCAACATCGCACCTCCAATACACCGGTCTTGGTCGGAAACGTCGCGGTCCTACATGTCGTCCTCTTCCCCGGGCGCCTCGCTCGAGTCAACAGGCCACTCACCCGCATTCTCCAAGTTTCGCAAGCTGCCGTTTCGCTGATCTCGAGTGAAAATGCCAGGGAACATTCTCGGGTCGCTTCCAGACAGATGCAAATCGGCCATGGCATCCGCCGCCCTCGACACCTCTCGGGTTGCTTTGGGCTGCGCTCCGTTCGCAGCGAGCAATGTTGGCGCATCAGCTTCATTGTGCTCTGGCTTTGTCAATGCCGAGCCCGACTGCGACGACACAATCCCGGCGGGTTCCGAGGAAGGGGCCATTTCGCCAGCCAATTCACTGTTGGCTTCGAATGTGACATAGCGTCTCAAACTATAGAATCGCTTGTGGTCAGCAGCTGGTCCACTCGCTTCTCCCTCATCTCCGCGGGCCGACTTACACATCTCGCTCTTGAAGGAGGGTATGGTATCGGAACTCCTCTCTCCTATCCGGGACGTTTGTCTTGACCATTTTATTCCCCTCTTTTCCGGGTTTATCGAAATCTGGGCCGAGCCACTGTCTCTTGATGGAAGCTTCGTAGCCACTCTGCTTGACCGAGTTCTTGGCCAGCTCGCACATGTCCACCGGGCTGAGTTTGTATATCTGCGCAGCTACGGCATACTCCTCAATGAGAGGCTCCTTGGTGAATGCAAACTGTAGCGGGTCATCAGTGGAGAGCGAAACATTCAACCCCCTCCTGAAATATTGATAGAAAGGGTTTCGCTCGTATGCCAGGAACAGGGCATTGTTGCTCAGCGGCGACATGGCAATTCCAATCTGCTCCAGATAGAAAATGTACTGCAGCAGAGGGACCTTTCGGAGCAAGAGTCCATGACTGATGCTGTGGCAGCCAAGGACAGCAGCGGCTAGATGCTCGCTGTCGCCAGCCTCACCGCAGTGGGGACGCAGCGCAAACGTATTGAAGCCTCGCCTCTTTCGCCAGAAGTTGAGGGACGCCATATTGGAAAACAGGTAGTAAATCCAATAGCTGTACGGCGGGTTCTGCTTCGAATCCCAAACCTTCGGTACGGGGAATTTCTTGAACAGTCGCCTCTCGACCTTGCTCTCGTCGTCCACGCTGTCAAATCCAATGACTCGTTGGAGGAAAACATGCAGCTTTGGATGGCTCGAGGGGTCCTTTGTCACCTCGAACAGGGGCTGAAAGACGTTTTGCACGACCTGCTCAAAAGTGTCCATCAGATCGCTCGCCTTGTACACGTCGTACAGACGAGGTATCTGGATGAGCCAGCGCACGTTGTGGGAGAAGAGCTTGTTATCGACGACCCAAGCAGCCAGCTTGTCCCACTCCTCGATGGACTTGCCATAGATGGATATGCGCCATTCCACCATCTGATACTTGCTCGATTCCAAATCAGAAATGACCTCTTTGGTTATCTCGGCCAGGTAGCGCCCGTGGATGAAATTGTCCGTCTTAAGGAAGATCGTTCTCAAGCGAGATTCGCCGATAGGGTTGTACTTGAGGTTGAACTTGTCAAAACGGTGAAAGGAGTCGGTGTGTGCCTGCAACGGTTAGCAACGTGGCCAGTCCGATCAATCCCACCCTCACTTATTCATCGTGCTGGGAGAAGCGCAGGAGTGAAGAGGAACGTACATGCATATCGAGTGTGTCGATGCTCAGGTCGTAGGCGGTCAGGTTGATACTGGCAAATACTTCGGCTAAAGTCAGATGCTTGCCGTCTCGGAACAAGACAACCTCGTTCGGGTGCTTCTTCATTTTGCTCTTGATGAAGCGCAGAAGATGCTTCTGATTCATACATGCCGAGTGGTGAACGTGGGTGTCAACCTTGCGGACATTGTAAAAGTCTCGATGCGGCACCTTTTTGCTGTCGGCAGTCTCTTGGTATTCGTTCAGCAGCGCGTACAGATTGAACTTGCCCTCCAGGTACTGAAGACGCCGGAAGGCAAAACTCTTGCTGGGCCCGTCGGACGACACTGTAAGGATGTTGTCCAGGTCCATGTAGAACTCTCTAATGGTAGGCACCTGGATGGCTGGTGTCTGCTTGTCTCCGTCATCGAAGACTTGGTACACGCCGCTGTCGTCGAGCGTGAACTCCATGGTGTTATCGACTTGCGGGAGTACCACGTCGTCCATGTCGAAGTCCTCCCCGACATCCTCACCCTGCTTGCGCCTTCGAGCTGGTCTCTTGTCTGAAGGGTGACCCCCCCCGCGAGGGGAGCTGTGCAGATGATGATCCGGAGACTCGGCCTGACCGTTGCGACTCTGCATCCAAGCCGGCTCCGGTGGGGGCGGGTAAATGTCCCACTCGGGGCTGTCGCGAGGATTGTCATCGGGCCCTTGCGAGGAGAGAGCCATGTACTTGCGCCTCACGTCCAAGATCTTCTGGATGTTCTTGGAAATGGCGCTAAGTTCCGCGGTGATATGTGGCTCAGTGTCAAAGAGACTGCTGTCGGCAAGGCCTACAGTGGGTTCGGCCGCAGTCCTTGGTTCGTAGGGCGCGGCAAGGCTCGCGCGCGTGCTTGGTCCGGCAGTTGTCGGGAGGTGCTGCTCACGAGCCCTCAGAATCTCGGCGCCCTCGTGCTTGTCTGGCTACTATCAGCCACTTCAAACCCCCCATACGGCAAGGGTGCAAAGGAGGAGGACCTACCTCCGTCGTGGTCGAGAATCAGAGAATCGGCTCCGTATTCAGTAGCAGGGCGAGACCCCGAGACCGTGGCGGGGCTGTCGTGGGGGGTCGACTGAGTCCAGCTGGCGCCGGGACCTCCGCGGTTGTCAATCTTGCTGCGCTGATAGAAGAGCTTGGCGTCGGTCTGGGTCATCTGGCGCTCGGCGACGGGGTCGTAGAAAGTGGTGCGTTGCGGCACGTCCCTAGGCAGCATGCCGTCCTGAAAGCCATTCTGCTCCTCGGCAGACGGCACGACGTGATCCTCGCCGCGGCTCGAATCCATCATAGGGGATGCCTGCGCTGAAGCGTCGTTCTCGTCCGATCCCTGCATCTGCAGTGCGAGGTCCTGGCCTTGGTAGCGGATGGATTCGTTGCCTGGCACGGAGCGTGAGTTAGTCACGGAGAAAGCCTACGGTCCCACGTAACAAGGCCCGGGCACATGAACCGCGGGCTCGAGCAGAGTCGCCGCCCAGGATTTGGTACTCACCCGCCATTATGATGGTGGTGCGTGACGCTCTGCGCTGTCGAGGCTCTCCCGTGCTGAGACAGCGATGCGACCGCCTCCGAGGTCAAGGTGAGGTCTCGTCGGGGCAATCAGGTATTGGTCAACGGGGAGTAGCAACTAGGGTGGGTGAGAGGAGCGAGGTGAGAAGGGAAGTGGTCGAGTGTTGCTGCGCTCGCAGCAACAAAGAAGCTATCGGTGGAGGTTTATACCTTGCCGTAGGATCGGAGCTGCCAGTCTCAGAGCTCCACCTCTCCGAGTCATCGGCGAGGCAGGCAGGCAAAGAATCTGCAGGGCCGTGGCGGGGTCCGACAGGCACACTGCCGGAGAGTGCCTATACCGTGCGTATGCATCAATTGAAACGCAGCCTGCTAGTCATGAAATATGGGGAGCGGCCACGGGCTCCATCAGCGTCGTGCATCGTCAACCAACTACATTGTTTGATGCCTACCCCATGCAATTTGGGCTGCGGTAGACGTTTCGACCACTGCGGGCTAGCTGCCGAAGGAGACGCTACGAGCAGATCCGCCCCCGACTTCTTAGTTGCATTTTTGTAGCCTCCAGGGATGCCGTCCGAAGGCCGAGACTTCGCCTTGCACTGGAGGAATCAACGACAGGCGGCCCAGCCCGACCTTTGATTACCGGCGCTAATGCGTGTGGTATGAATATGTACATGCATTGTCATTAGCTCCTCTTCTTGGCTGTCGCCGGTGAATCATCGTACTGAGTGCTCGGCTGCCTCGTCGCCGGCTTTGTCGTCGCCGGCTTCGGCCGCGAGCCAAGCGAATAGAGCGCCCCTGAGGCGAAAACCACGACGGCCCCCAACAGTGTGCCCCCGGCCAATTTGTTCCCGAAAAGCCAGACGCTCAGAAGCAAGCTGACGAGCTTGCGAATGCTGAGCACTATGCTTACCGTCAGCGCCGAGGACACGGCCGCGAGCAGGTTGACGCCGCGGATGCAGGCGTACTGGGTCAAGACGTTGATTGCAAGATACACCAGCTGACTGGGCACGCGCGCGACCCCTGAGAATGTCACGAGCGGCGCTGGCAGCGGTAAATGCTCGCTCTTGAGCATCCCGCTCAACGTGCGGGCCATGGAGGGCGCAAAAGGCAGGAAGAGAGGTAGTGACAGTATGTGCGAGTAGAAGAGGTTCTCCCTCCACTGCGGACCGTACTTCTTGTACGTCGCCTCCGTGTACAGGCCCATAATGGCCGACAGCACCTGGGCCACAAAGAGAACCACAAGGCCCGTGTTGAGAGTTGGCCGTGCAGAACCTGTTGTCGGTCCAGCCTACGTGCAATCGCGACGTCAGTTTAACATGAAACGGCGCGCGGAAGGAAAGCAGAGGTAGTCCAACCTTTTCCTTTGCATCCGACCAAGCAGCCAGAACGATACCGCAGCTGAGCAGCACAACGGCCATGGCCTGGATGCGCGAGTACCGCTTACCGTAGAGATAGCCCGCCAGCATGGTGGTGATGCTGCCCCCGGACCGCAAGATGATGTGGACGGGGACCGAGATGTCGTAGCTAAAGGCATGGTTGTTGAGCACATTGATGCTGAAAAAAAGCACAATGTTGACGAGCCAGCGTCTCATCGGGACCTTTGCCGGCGCGATAAAAAACGGCGGCCTTGTCCTGTCGAATTGTGCAACATAGCCCGTTATTGCCACGAAGACGAATTGGACAAATGTCAGGAGAGTCCCTAAAAGGCCCCCTCAGTCAGCATTAGAGGCCCTCTCGCCATCGTCATGCAGTGACAAAAGGTGGTCCGCGTACCGCTAGCAGGCTCGAAGCTATGAACAACAACATTCGGTGGTTAGCTACAAACACACGTAGGCCGGCAACAGCCCAAGCGAAGGCGCGGTCACGAGGGCACGGCTGCTGCTTACTTGATGATGGCCTCCAAAGCATAGACCTTCCGAGGGAATGGCAATGTCAGCATCTCATTTTCCCAACAGCAGCGAAGGACAGCGTGCGACTCGAACATACGTTGGAGCAGCATCCGCCGAAGATGAGGCCCAGCATGACCGCGGCGACGAGCAGCGAGGGGCTGGCCTCGACGGCGACGCGCCTGGCTGCCGACGCTGATGAGGCGGCCTGACCGTTCTGGCTGCCCTTCGGGCTCGCCACCGTCGCAGGTGCATCTTGCCTCTGCATGCCCATCGCGGTGGTTGGCCGTCGCCTCGACTCGGTGTGGTTGTGGTTGTGGTTGAAGAAGCTAAGACCTCATTGGCCCCTAAACTTTCGAGAGCTGGCCTCTACTCAGCGTTACTCTCCGTGCTCCGCCGCCCCTCCACCATGAGACCCTTGCACGCTGATCTGATGACGCGCTGACCCGTCTCCTCGTACCTGGGGCCATTTTACCGCGGCTCGGGACTCGTGGCACACAAGTCAAGATGTCGTTGAAACTTTTGGTTCTATTACAAATCGCATCGTGATGCATATGCTCTACAATACGAGGCGCCGTGCATCACCACGCACCGCACGGCGGCTGCTCACTCGCATCTGCATTCATTCATCTGGGTGTCTTTCATTTGCCGAGGAGTGCGCGCACGCAACAACTTGTCCCAGAGTCTGTCGGGCTCACATCTCCTCGCGCTTTCTAATGACGCCTAGAGCATCAGACGACGCCTCAAACATGACCTCCCACACGCCTGCTCTTCCTCGCGAGCATGCAACTGCAGGCAAACCACCATCGTCTATCCTTTGTCCCACCGGCCATGGTAACAGGTGCCTCGTCTCACGTCCACCGGCAGCGCGAGCCGTCCGAGCCACAACTCTCACAAGGACCAGCCAACGGACTTTCGCCGAGTCTTGCCCCGGCGAAAAGGCGTTCTGAGCGGCCAACGCCTCATCAGCGTAGGCGTACCGTGGACAAAAGGGAGATGCCCCAAGCCTCATATTAAGGGGCAGCTTGTGGGTTCAGCCCATCCCCCTCGTCTACCGTCACGACACGACAGCATGTGCATTCTTTGGACCGCAGAGCTGCCGGTTGCTTCGCCGCCGACGTCGGCTCCCGTGGCTGGTTACAGGGCCGAAAAGACAAAGAGCTTTATCGACAAGTTAGCAATGGGCCAGAATCTCTCCATGTTGTGACTTACGTTGTTGGTCGCAGCGATGGCGATGCTGTCTTCGAACGGGTGCCAGCTCATGTGCAGAATCTTCTTGTTGAAGTCGATTTGGTCGGCGTCCGTCTCCTTGCGCATCCGTTGTGCACCCCCGGCCGGGCTGCCGGCGCGGGAACCGTTCTTCTTTCCGCCGTTCGTCGTCGGGCTGGTTGACGCGTTGATGGGCGTGGGGACCCCAACCTTCTTAGCCTTGAAAGCCGACTTGTCTGCCTGAAGTACGACCTCGACCTCCTTGTCTGGGTCCGACGGATAAATCATGAAATTGTTGTTGTAGCTTCCAGTCATGACGTTCTTAGCATCGCCAGAGAAGACGACCTCAAACTTGTCAAAAATGCTATCGTTTTCGTACGTGTCACACAGCCGCGGCCGCAGATGTTCGTGAATGGGTATCGTCTTGACTGGCTGCCGCTCCATGTTGATGTCCCAGATCTTAACGGTTAGGTAGTCGCGGGATAGGATGTAACGTCCATCGTAAGAAAAGCGAACGTCGGAAATGGATGAGATGATTTCCGAGAAGAAAGACCGCGAGGACGGGTCTTCCTCCTGCTCAAATACTATGCGCATGGTCAGCTTGGCGGTGGGTCTCATCTGACGAGGCGGGCGTCTAATGGTGTTTCGGAACAAGGAAAGAGTAAAAAGGGGTAGTGGAATATGTTCAACTGCGCAGCAAGGAGGGCAGGCAACGTACGTTTTGCATGTTGGTCGCACAACGCGCTCTCGCGCATGTCAGCAAGCTTTATGGTGCCCTTGGAGCTGGCGTACATGAACCAATTGCAGCTGAGAGGGTGGAACTCGGCGGCAGTGATGACCTCGGTCAGCTCCTCCATGTTGGCCGGTTTGATGTCGACAATATTAAAGCTCTGGTCTTGTATGTTGAGGTTCCAGAGGTTGATGCGCAGGTCGTCGCTGCTAATGAAGGTCTCGCCATCGCTGTTGACGGAGATGCTGTTGATGTGGTAGGCGTGGGCGTTGGCATAGGTTCGGCGGGGTACGGCAGCGACGACGGTGTCATGATGTGTCAGGCGCGGCAGCTTAAGGTCTGCGGCGTTGCGGAAGTTTTGAGATGTAGCAAGAGGTCTGGGAGCGCCTCCGCCGCCGGCAACATTGGCCGGCGTGGCATCGTGAGAGAGATTGTTCTCGGCCACAACCTTGAGCGACTTCTCAAACACCTTCCAAAGCTTGATGGTCTTGTCGTTGGTGGACAGCAGGTAGTGAGAGGCATTTTGCCGGCGGCACCACTTGATCTTGTTGATCTTCTCCTCAATCTCGAGTGACTTGAGATAGTCAAACTCGGGCTCGTGAGACTGGAACTCGGTGTGGAACTTGTACTCGCAAGACTTTTTCTGCACGGGGGCACGTCAGCGGTGAATGCCGACACTGTCGCAAGTAGCGAACGTACCGTCTCGTTTCGCTCAAACAGAACAACACGACCTCCCTTGTCTCCCGTGGCTAGATAATTTCCTGTGTGATCAAACTCGACAGTGGAGATGATGTCGGCTGTGGCAGTGGCATCGGAGGTCAGCAAGCTGGATTGGCCCGGGTTTGCAGATCGACTGCGGGGGTAGATTGCGACGAACCTTCGGTGATGTCCTCGACATCTCCTTTGTCGCCAAAGCACCTGCGAGGTGTCACGTCAGCGGCAGGCACGGGCGCGACAGACACGGGGGGGGGCAGCAAAGCGGCGCCACGTACTGGGTGAACTTCCATGTGGGCGTGTTCGCCTCGCTGTCGACCATCTTGGTTGGCAGCGATAGCAGGAGGAGCTGGTGTGCACGGGGAGCGGCAGACGGCAAAGGGAGAGGGGAGACGGTGACGCGGTGAGGACGACGTCGTCAATGAAGTCTCGATCTGGTCGGGATGGTGGCGGGCTGGGCGGAGGCGGCGTGCCGTGAGGGCGTGCGGGCGTGCGAGCGAGCGAGAGGCAGCTCGGCGGTGAGGCGGGTTGTCGACTGTCGGGTTTGATCTGGCCAGTCGAGGCGAGTCGGGTCGGGCGCTGCCTTGCCTTGGCTGTCGAGCGAGATGGCAGATGCAGATGCGGGATGCGGGTGCGGATGCGGCTGTGATGTGGACGGGGGGGAGAAGAAGGGTGGATGATGTCGTCTGGCGCCATGGTGGTGGGCCCGAGGGCAGCTCCCACAGCACCACAGCACCCAAGGTAAGGTACCTTACCCAAGCACCTAAGCGCCTCAGCTCTCAGGCCGCCCAGTAGCTCCAAGTGGCCAAGGCTGAGGCTGTTGCGGAGGTACCGCGTCGATACATGCCACAACGCATACGGGCCAGGCGACGCAGGGTATCTACGCGTAGTTTGTTCCTTTTCCAACCTGGATGCCTTTCTTTTCCTCTTGTCACAACCTCAGCTCCTACGAAGTACGGGATGCGCTAGGAGCAGCGTGAGCAACTGACTCCGTGCCAAGTTCCCAAGGCCACCGTCCCAGGTATGTACTGTATTCATCGTCGCACCAACGGCGTCCTTTTTGGCGTCCACCTAGGAGCTGCGATTCTCGCCCGTGGTAATCCGTACGTACCCCTACGTGTCGCGTTGAGCTGTGGCGGGGTCACTGTCAACGGCTCTTGTGGCGGTACCTTATCTTGAGGAGCTTATCTGATGACCCAACGGACACTGTAGGGTAGGTAAGGCACCCGGGTGCCCGGAGTGACCATTCCATCCACATCTTGTTCGTCTCGCAGGGGGCCATGTTCGGGTTCATATTGGCCTCGCTGGGCTTCGCTTCTGGGGCCCCGTCTGTAAACTGTAGTCTCGCCCATCAACCCCGATATGAAGTTGGGTAGTTTCGATGCCGGCAAGCAAGGGAAGTAGTCACATGCTGCGAAGCGGCCGGAAAGGTGGGTTCTAGTAAACTAGCACTCGCCGAGGCAGTGACAACCCGATATCGACACCCGACACCAACACCGCCAGTTGCCAGCGTCCCCTTTCCATGCCCGGCACTAGACCGTGCCCTTCCGGACGAGACGAGCCTCCTGCAACAGCAACCGCGCAAATCATTGACCAGCGACCAAGGCTCGGGGCGATGAGTGGACATACGCAAGACCGCCAGGGCGGAGACAACCATCCCGCCCAGGGAAATGGCAACGGCAACAACACCAGTGACGCCAAGGGCAAAGGAAAGGCGACAGACAAGGAGCCGTCGATCGTGGATCGCCTACGGGACTCAGGCAAAATGGCCTACTATGCTGCGACTGGAAGCGACAGCGGCACCGTGCCGAGTGCTCTGCCCGGACAAAAGACAACTGCTAGTTCTAGCCGACCACCAATAGTGCTCAACGAGGCATCATCATCATCCGCATCATCACAACGGGCAGCAAACAGAATAGGCGACTCAATGAGGGCGCCTACGCGCACAGACAATTCATCCGAGATGTTTGACACCTTCATAAGCGCGGAGCCCAATCACGAGAGCCTGCTCGGAGACGCACGACGGCAGGGCCAGGTCTCACTGGCGCCCCATAGGTCCGTTGCGGAGCAAGAGGCGTCCGATGGCGATGCCGTGGTGCAGCTGTTGTCTCTTCCCGACGACCCGGCAGATGCCATGCCGCTGGAAGACGGCGATGACGGCCTGTCGGCCTCCGAGGCGGCGCGGCTCCGAGAAGCGCTATTTGGCGGCGGCGGCGCAAGCAGTCGGGGAATCGCCTGGGATCAGCTCCTCAACTTCAACCCCGAATTCCTTACCAACCCTGGTGCATTGTCATCGGCTGATGCTCAGCTTCTCACGGGTACTTCGGATATTTCTGCCTCGCAGAGCATCTGGCTCCAGCAGTGGAGTGATGCTCTGTCGGCATACA
Source organism: Tolypocladium amazonense (assembly GCA_024340795.1). NCBI lineage: Eukaryota > Fungi > Ascomycota > Sordariomycetes > Hypocreales > Ophiocordycipitaceae > Tolypocladium > Tolypocladium amazonense. Next base: position 25,779 of record JALHCE010000048.1, on the reverse strand, counting down.
CTGATGAGGTTTGGGGAGATCTCGGTCCATTGGCATCAGAGGCTAGGCGCGAACTTGACAAGATGGCCGGCGAAGAGCCCGCACCGGACAGTAGCGAGGGAAGGGCGCTGAGCCGCCTTCGACTCATCCTCGCCCACGTGCGAGGGCACACGTAAGACACTGTGCGCTCCTCTGGGGCCAAGAAGACACTATTCTTGGCTGGCGTGGTGCATGTAGATTTATGTTGGACCGTGGACGACGCAAGGCAAGCACGCACCAAGTATTCCACACAGAGAGTACGGAGTACGGGTTGGCATTTCACACACAAGACCGACGCGGAGATGGATCCAAACGGAGGGGCAGACAGCGGGGGGACAGGGGTTGCTCGGCCAACCACAGCCGGCAGAATGACATCATTAAGTAGACCAAGCGGTTACATGAATGTTATTGGGGAATCCAGAGCAGCAACTTGCTTCATCCTGGTTAGCTACCTCAAGTGTCAGATGAATGGCTGGGGCATACCTTAGTTTGCTCTGTTTCCCACCGCCATAACAGCCGAGGACTCGAGGCGCCGATTCACCAACGCACCGCGGCAGCCCTCAACCGCCAACCCTCTCACCGCCACACCAGTCGCATTCCAATTCCCGCCGCCGCCTTCGATGGGTAACGGGCTCAGCAACCCCCTGCTGCTTGCCCTCGCTGGACTGTCCGCGGTGGCGCAGGCTGCCGACGCGCCCGTGCCGGCGACATACGCACCGGCCACGACGGCGTTGCTGTTCGCGAGAGCTCAATGCCCTGCCAACACCTTCCCATGTGCCACGTCCCTGGGCTCCTCCTTTGACGGCGTCTGCTGCCAGAACGGCCAGACGTGCGCGCTCGATGCCAAAAATGACGCGGCGTGCTGTCCCTCAGGGTGAGTGCCTCAGCAACGGATTCACGAGCGTGCCTGGCAGCGTCCTCACATGTTGGTCACAGGGCCGTCTGCACAGGAACCGCGCCGGCGACAGCTGCTACGGGAGCCGCAACCCCCGCAGTGTCGTACGTCCCCAACTCGTACTTCTCCTTCCCATATGCTGCCACGACCTTTGACAACAGTGCCTCGTGCGCCTCTGCCGTCAAGGCCTGCTCGAGCAATTACAACGCCTGCGTGACGAATCTGCAGGGCAGCGCCGGCGGTTATGCAGTGACCATTGACGTGCCGGGCGGAGGAGGTACGACTGTCGGCGGCACAGCGAGAAACCTGGGACCCTCGGCCACGTCTGTCTGCTCTAGCCTGAGCTCCCAGGCGTGTTCCAAACTCGAAGCAACCAAGTGCGACTCCTTTGGCAAAGGGTCTAGTACAGGAACCAGGCGCTCGCCCTCGTCACCCTTATTGGCACTCGTCGCAGCAGCGGGCCTAGTCCTGCCAGTTTTCGATGCCGTGTGGCGTTGAGCCCGACTGCCAATTCTTTGATGGACAGAAGAACGAATTTGATATGGCCCGGCGCCCAAGAATTGAAGCCAGCCTTGTCCCTAACGAGAAAGCGTTCGACGAGGCCTATCTGCGAACACAGCGCCAACGCAACGCACATGAAGCCACGGAGATCGAGGAGAATATAACAAAGGAGCCCTACCTTCGCTATTTCTCTCCGACAAGGACCGCGTTGCCACTGAAAAGGATACGGGCATAAGAATGAGTCGAACTATAATGATTGATGACGTTATGGATCAAATGAGGATCTTCCAGCCAAGAGCTCTGGAGACCAAATCGGCCTGCATCACTTGTATATTGTACGTCATAGAGAGCCATCGTCGTTTCAAAGCGGAGCATGAAGTTGGGGTTTATTTTTTCTTCTCAAACTCGTGTCGGCGAAATACGGCTACATTTCTCGACCAGACCTAGTGTCGCCCAAGGCATCTCGGGTATATGTCTTGAACTAACAGCCCGTTGCTCGGCCTCAATGAGCGAAATCTAGCTGGGGCAAATACGAATTGGCCATGATACCTTCAAATGGAAATGAACCATTGCTTGCCCTCCCGAAGGACTTCCTGTCTTGTTTCGAACACAGTCAGACTAAAACAGAGCTTGTTTCCTGACTTACTCCTTGCTCGAGCTTCACGGAGTCGCAGAGAGTATGTCGCACAGTAGCTCCTTGAGACCCAAATCATGGTCACCATCTGGTGATGCGTCCCCACCGAAGCTTGCCGCCAGGAATCGCCTAGCTACCGCTTCGGCAACCGCCAAGCGCAGTTCTTCGTCTTGTGACAGCCTGGCAAGAGAACAACCGAGATCCTCGTTGCGGCTGAGGAGTGAGGATATCGCTTCCGCACGGTCAACAATGGCGCGTGGCACGCCGTTCAGCGCTGCACATCGACCACCGAAACTGGAAGAGCTGTGCCCGTCCGTGAACTTGAAGAGATACGTTATCTGGTCCTCGAGTTGGTCGGCTCCCCAGTCCGTCCTCACATCCATATGGCCAAGGACAAGTCTCGCATGTTTGCTTAGATAGCCGCCTTCAAAAAGCTCATGGAAATGTGTCGCAACCAATAGTCGTGGAGCATGCTCGCCCAAGGACAGAAAATGATCCAGAACCGCGGCAAGCAGGCCGGCTCCATCATTTGGATTAGTACCCTTTCCGAACTCATCGATGAGCACGAGGCTCTGTCGAGTCGAGCACCTCATCGCCTGCGCGACTTGCTTGAGATCGATAGCGAAGGCACTATCCGTCCGGCACACACTCTCCCTCGTGGAGATGCGCGTCAGGATTTTGTCCGTGATGCCCACAACGGCTCTTTCAGCTGGTACAAAGCTGCCAATGTGCGAAAGGTAGACAATGATAGCTACTTGCTTGAGGTATATGCTCTTCCCCGAATGATTGGGACCAGTCAGAACGAGCATATGCGCTGGCTCGAGCCCTCCCTGGTGAGACGTTTTTGGCCGAACGCCAAGGCCAGTGTCGTTCGGCACAAAGGACGCGACGACGAGCTCTTGCAGGGGGTGACGGCCATTTTCGATATCAAGAATAGCTGCCTTTGTCATCAGCGGTGCCGTCCACTTATATTTTTCGGCTCCCATGGCCAAAGCTAGCATTGCATCGAAGTCACCGCAGGCATCCGAGGCAGTAGTGAGTGCACCTTCGTGCTGAAGAACAGCCGTAGCGAGGTGATGGATGATGTCCACCTCCCTATCTGTGAAATGTCAGCCTTTTCAAGGCTTTCGTAGGGCAAACTTGCCTCCAATTTCACAGTACATGTCGCCATACTGCTCGTCAAGCTCCTTCATGTAGCGATTCTTGTAACAAACCGCTCCATCTGCTGTGAATAGTTTCTCCCATTGCTCGCCGTCTCCTCCCTCGCCTTCAAATTTGCCATTCCCGGTGGAAGGGTCCAGTTCGACGACCATAAGAAAGCCGAGCTGGGGCAGAAAGATGCACGATCGAATGTACTGGCATGCCCATTCTGGCAGCTGCTGGTTGATCTGATTAACCACTTCTGTCAAGAAACTGCCCATGCCGTCATAGCGTCTTTTCAGCTCATCGAGGTGGGCATCTATGCCTACTTTCACCGACGAGCGTCGTCGAGATTCGGATTGATCAAAATCGATTGTTCTATTAATCAGCTCGCCCACGGTCATTAGAGCAGACTGGTCAAGGCTCTCGACAAACTGATATAATTTAGCACCGTATCGCACGCCTTCTGCGGAGCCGAAGAGACCCAGAATTACCTTGCGGATGGTAGCAACCGCTTCACTTCCGAAAAGGGTGCCAACTGTCTCCCGCAGCTTCAAAGCCTGCGATGCAAACCGTCTGAGGGTAGCCCAGACGCCCCTGTCAAATGGTCGTCCAGTTGAAGGGCAGTCAATGCCTTTGCGAAGCTGAGATACCGATGTTCTCAAGTTGCGAATCTTGCGTAGTATGACAGCAGCCTGCGCGGTTTTTTCCGCGTTATCTGGACGGAGCAGCAGGGCTATTACGCGCTGCCTCTCTGCTATAATGTCCATGTCGAACGTTGGACGGAGCATCAGCTGTCGAAGGCACGTGCGACCTTGTGGTGTCGCTGCTAGGTGATGGAAGAGACCGTATACAGAAAGACTCTCCTTGGCACCGACGCCGTTTGGGTCTGCCCCCCAACTTTGACTGTTCGGATGGAGCTCAGAGTGAACAATCTGCAATGACTGAAGAGTTTCCGTGTTGACAAAGACCTGGTTTGCTAGGGAAAACATCTCGATCGAGGTGATATGGAAGACTGAACTTGCGCTGTGGCCGTCAACGAGGTGGCCAGTGGACCGTCTTCGATGAAGCTCCGCCAGCACTGCACCCGCGCAAATAATCTGCAAGAAAAGTCAGCAGGGCTGCACCGATGGGCGGATTCTGGACAGGCAGACTGATGCAACGCTGTCGATGTTGATCAGGGACCCCAGACGCATCATTTTGACGTTGCTTGACTCCTGGCAGGCAGAGAAGCCTCCTGCATCCGCCAGCTCGCTAGGCAGGGAGTCATTGACGGCCCCAGAGAAAATGGCTGATGGACTGGGACATGAGTCGAATTGTAAGCCGACAAGTTTGTCAAGGGCTGAAGCCTGGGAGAACTCCGAGGATGCTAAAGCACGGAGAATAAACCTGCGAGGGGAGTCATCTGTTTGAAGTCAGCAGCGAGAATTCTTGGACAATGCGGCACACAAACAAACCATTTCCACCAATCGGCCCTGAAAGTTTCTCGAAAAAATCCATGAGGCGCTCAGGGGCTCTGGCAGAGACCAGGAGCGTGGTCGGCTGGACGTGAGTGACGAAATGCTCGGCAACATCGGTATCCGCCAAAGGGACATCTTCTGAGAGGGCGAGTGCACCAGTGGCTGCAGTAAAGAAAGCACAGCCCATGGAGGCGCCGTCTCTCATATCAAGAGCCATGATGACCTCTTGCAGTGCACCGCTGTCACTGTCTTCACCATCACGCGCCGTATCGTTGCTCAAATCGGAAGGCATGTGGCCCCCGGCGCCATGTTCCTCATCTCGAGGGGGAGCGTTAACGGGAACGTCGAAAGGAGCGGATGATGCGTCACTGGACAGGCCATGATGTGGTGGAGGCCTTGTTCCCCTGGACGCGAAGGCTGCATTACGGCCGCGCACGGGGACATTGGCGGTGGATTGTTCGGGGCCGGGTCTTTGGCGACGATGCCTGCGAACAGACACTGAACTCGCCATCGACCCGACGGACGATGGTCCTCGAGCCATTCTGGACTTTCGAGAGTCTTTGGCTATATCAATCACGTGTGCCGCCGAAGAGGAGGTGAGCATGTAAGTTGGCCATTTGTACGGGCTAGGTTGAAGACACGCGCCTTTGGCATTTCTTCGGGCAAGGCGTCTCGAGCCAGATCTGCTCCTTCCCGACAGAACACCGCAGATGATTGCAACAAATTGTGGGAAGGCACAGGACCGGCATGTCAGCCCCGCGCCTCGCTCCTCCCTCAACTCCGCCTGTGTTTGTGATCCGCGGGAAGAAGACGCGAAAGCGTGGCTGTAGCATCAGCGCTCTGCAACCTCCTCCGCAACACGACCTTGCAAGAATCAATTAAGGGTCGCACATGGGGAGAATGGGCAATCTGGACCGCGGCCGCGGCCTTGCCGTATGATTCATGGTATGTGCCTCGTGTCCGTACAATGATCCCATTACTTGCCGCCCTTGTCGCTGCCTTTGGCCCATTCGGCAAACTCACGTCGTTGCTTGCGGATGTCCACGAAGCCCGGTCGGCTCTCCAAGGCTGCGAAAGGGCTGCCGCGATAGTCCTTGTCAACCTCGCCCGAGCCGTCTAGAAACCCGGCATCGCCTTCGCGTTCAATTTTGCCAGCCCACACGTGCCATTGAATTGGCCGAAGCTTCTGGGACCCCAGCACCAGACCCAGACATATGACCAGCGTTGCCACCACCGTTTCTATGCAGATATCGATCGGGAGAGAGGTAGCAGAGGTCTGCTGGGATAGTGCCTGCTTTGAAAATGCCGATGAGAGGGCGGCATGCTCTTGCGCCGAATAGCAACTGGGGTCTCGGCATTAGCAGGCGACACTCAATGGCGGAGGCGAGACGAGGCATTGGGAGACTCACGAATGGGCCAGAAGAATAAGGCCTGTCAAGGTCACGGACCGCGAAACCCACGTCATCTTGGGACCAGCTCTCTTGTTGTTGTGGTAGCCTAGGACAGCTATATCGCGCCGGTGGGAAAAAGAGCCGTGGAAGACGAGAGCTTCCAGCCGTCGTGTCGAGTTGCGCCCTGGTAGCTGGCCCCATTAGCTAAGCTGGATGCGCTGACATCGGCTCCGACGCCAACTACATGAGCTTCACTGTACTCCGACCCCACCAGGCGCCGACCACGGGTCTCCTAACGCTTGTGTAAATTATAAGATCGCTGGCACCCCAAAAAAACTGCTTTGGAGACATTCTACTGCTACAGTGTAGGGTATTTCGAATTGGAGAGAATGATGAATGTAAGATTCAGAAAGAGTTGCTGCGTCGCATTGATCACTTGGCCATATCTCTTAGCATCAGTTCTTGACCGGGCAGAAGACGTTACTAGTTCGCCACAGCTCACCAAGTCAAAGCCCGCGACGGGCCCAAAGAAAGACTACTAAACAATATTCTGTAGCTCAAGGCGTCGTCGTAGCCTCTCGCTGGTATATACCCTATATGCTCCCGATAAAGCCCCGAATTGGTACACCTACCCACAAATGATTCTCTAACTCCGGCCGATTTCACCTTAAACAAATGATAAAGTTACCGCTCCTGCTTCCCCGTGTATGTATGCTCCTCCTGCGCCATCCAGTCGTTGAAATGACTAGTCTCATCAAAATTCTCGATGTGCCAGTCGTCCTGGCCTCCCCTCAAGTAGGCGTTGTGGGCGCCATCCACGTCTAAGTCTGGCATCGCCATCATCAAGTCTCCGCCTCCCCCTAAGATCTGATGAAAATTCGAGGGATCTTCATGGGGAATAGATTGATGCATGGGCTCTTCAGCTTTCGGCAAAAGGGATGGATCGATAAAAAGGTCGATGCATGGGTCCATGAGGTCCCCCGAATTCGGACCCATCGATGGCGTTGGATGTGCCACATACGTGGACGCTGGAGAGGATGTTTCTTTCTTGATCAACTTGCTCACTTCGTAGCCAGAGTTGGAATCCAAATACATGTTATGGTGGCCATAGTACTTGACCTGTGCCTGTGGGCGTGGCTGTGGTCGTGGATGCCCAACCTCGTAGGGAGGGACCAGTGGCTGCGTCCCGGGCGAGCACCAATGTGTGTCGCCTCCGTACGAGCCTTGCTGCTGTGTCAAAGCTCCGACCTCCACGGCTTCGTGAAGGCCCCCGTAGCTGAGCTGGCCTCGCCTGCGGACACGAGATGATGCTGGAGGCGGTGCGGGTCGTCTGCATGGGCGGCGGGTCGACGCCCTTGTCCTCGGCCTGCCCTGCACCAACTCGCCAAGGTCGTCGTCACCCTTCGGCTTCTTCCCTTGCTTGGGAGCGTATTTGTATTCTGGAAACGCCTGCCCATGCTTATCCCTCTCCACGTTAGCCAGCTCCTTGAACTTGGTCTTTATCTCCGGGACCTCCATTTTCCAGGAGTCGCCGCAGATCCGTGAGACACGCTGCTGGTTGACTGTCTTCTCGCCGGGCATGAAACGGGCCTTGACAACGTCGATATATGCCTTGCGGTAAAGCACAAAGTCGTTGAGGGGCCGCTTGACCTTGCCCTGTTCCACGGCCTCCTGCTGCCGCGCGCTCACAGGGCGATGGGCGTAAGCTCCTACGTCGTAAACTACCACATCTGGCATTTCCTTCGACATCTCGCTGAGCGGCTTGCCTACAAAATCCAGATCGGCCGCGTCTAACGACTGTTCGGGCTTCTTTCCCGTCCGAAGCCGCTTTGCGCTGCGTGGCTCGGCCGTAGCGGGCCGTTTGGCGACGTTTCGCCCATTTCGGGTGGTACTGATGTCTTCTGCCGTCGGTCGTGCAGGCGGCGAAGTTTCGGGAGTATATGGCGGATGAGTCTACCAAGCTCGTCAGCTGGGCTTTGGCCCTTAAAAAATTCGATTCCCATGACTCTTTATCGAACTTACATTGCCATAATAGCTAGGCCACCCGCTTGTCATGCTAGACAGTCCGCCAGCAGACTCGTTAGCCTCAGGATATCCGGTCTGAGGTGGTTCGTTGTCAATATGCACCGGCCACATGGCGTCGTATGAGCAGGAGCTTACAAATGGGATGTGCCCATCTTGATGCAGGTAGCGGCTGGACACAGGGTACGTCACGAAGCCATCGCCATGATAGGCCGTCTGGTATCTCGAATGATGCGGCGACGCATATTCCTGAAGTGCACCATCAGGAGCCCCGGAAATCAGCTGCTGCGATGCGGCGGCAGTTGTGTTCATGTACTGCTCCAGCTGCACCAGTCCATCGATGGATGAAGCCGGGGAGGGTGGAGGATGTCCCATGTCATGTACGATCCTCCGAGGGTTAAAAGATTTAAAAGGAGCTCACACCTTGGCCACGTAAGAGGATAGCACTGGGAATGTCGTCGACCAAACGAGTATATACTCGAGAAATCGAATCAACTGATTAGGCGAGATATCAGCCCTTCAAATGTCGGGCTTGCTTGTCAAAAGAGTACTGGGCGTGGCGAAGGAGTCAGATCAGGTTTGCCGTGACGCTGAGAACGGGATTCTCCACGGCGCTCGACGGCCTTTTCTCTCGAGAAAGGACTCTAGCCTGGTCTTATGCCTTCGCCTCTGCTATCCCAAGCAAAGGCCTTTGTGCCCATGGCGCAGTCTATTTGCGTGTATGGACATCTTCAGTCCCGTTCCTCAGTCATTCGCGATGCTCGTCTGCAACGTGAGCATCACGTACACGGCTACAGCGCAAAGCCACGCCGCATGCGGCTACAAAGGGCCTTCTTAGGTGGGCAAACAGACCACCATGCGGCACGCAATCAAGAGCCCAGGCCCAAGCTCCATCGCAGGTGCCATCAGCGGGCTCCGCCATGACGCGCCTTGTTGGACGGCAACAAGGGAGAGCTAGCCAGGCGACTTTCGTCCAGCTCGGCCAAACAATGTGCCAGTTGGAATGTTGGAAGCACTGGCCATGGGCATCGTGTGAGGGGTCAAAGAGATCGGACGTTCCATATGCCTTATGAATTTGAAGGTTCTTTGAAACCTCAGAATGGTGCCTATTTTACGCTACGCCCGTCTGCCACGACGCGCACATTTGTTGCGCCCCAGCGGTTTCTTCCTTGCTTGCGCCTCAATCCCCTGTCGCGCGCTGAGAGAGGTGGGATCCTCGTTTGTCGGGTGCTGAACATTGTTGGCTGGGGTGTTTGGGCAACAGATGTATTGCTTGCAAGCCCCAACTGTAGCTGCTTCGAGGCACATAATAGCATCCCTCGCTGCGAAAAAGGTGACCCGGGCACATATTGACCATGGACTTAAATGGATGGCCAGTCAAGTCCTTGAACTGCCACCTCTTGCAGTCTTGGGCCGTCCGTCGGATGGTCCTGAGCGGCCTTGAATGAGTGAGGAATGTCCCAACCGCCATCGTTTGTTGTAGGCATAATCGCAGGCACCATAGAGAATGCGAAATGCATATCTGCGATCGTCAAAATGAGTGACCTGGGGCCGATGGCTCCCATCGTCCACAAGATGCGGACTAGTCAGCAGAGTAAATTTAGGTGCTTTCGACCGTATTCGAGTGATCTGCTGGCCGCACCAAACCCTTCCTTTCAGCAGGAGGGAATGCTCGGTGTTGGCACAAGGCTGTCGGAGAGACCCATGAGCCAAAGAGTGACTCTGCCAGCGTCGCTGGATTGAGTTCTTATCTCTACTGTTGCTGGGAATCATCTCTGACTGAGCTGGATGTTCCGACTTGCGCAACGGGAGTTTGCTTAAAAGGTGATGGAGATGGTGCCATTGGAAACTGTTCCGCTGGTGTTGAACTTGTCTTCGCTATAAGTGCTGGGTCGTTCGTGTCGCGGGCTGTATTTGTCGGATGTGGCATGTTGGATCCGCTCAAAAGCGTTTCGGTGAAAACAGGAGCTCTTTGAGCGTTGAAGGTGGCTTGTGGTGAGTCTGGAACAGCGTCGACAAACGCGCCATTGTCTGTCCATTGCCGTTCACTGTCAATATTTGCACCTGCATTGGTCACAGGTGAGGTTGCAGCAAGCGCAGTTCCTTTCATTGCGGTGGTGAATTCCGCACCGCCATCCTTGGAAGACAGATCTTTGCCTTGAAATGAAGCTTCAATGTGAGATTGCTGCTGCTCTTGACTCTCCGTGGCCCTGATTGCTGAGGAATTTCCGTTCTGTGGTATCGTGACCATATGGACAGGCTGGCCGGTGGACTCTCTGGCCGCGCAGGTGATTGAAGACGGCAGCGTTGATATCGGCGAGATATTCTGCGCGACGACCGGGACCGAACGGGAAGGGCTGCCCTTGCGTGAAGAGGGTTGAGCTGCTAATTGGACATTTTCCGTTGGCAGCGTAGAAGTTCCATTACTGGACGCACTTGTCTTCGTGCTTGGTAACAAGGGAGAGTTTTCGGTCGGCCGGTGGTGGATGCCTGAGCTGCCAGTCGGGTTGAGCTTCAACTTAATGGCGCTTCTGGGCGGTGCCTTGGCCACTTGATCTCGGTGTTTGCAGGGGCCGCAAATGAAGTGAAACTCGGGACGGTCGGCGTCCTCTTCGCTCACACCCAAACATTTACTGTGTTGCCACACGTTGCACTTCTCGCAAGCAACACTGTGCGCGCCGTCATCGACCTGACCGTGGAGCCCGCAGACGCAGTCGAAGACCCAGTCCTCCTCCTCTTCCTCAAGATCCCTGAGAGCTTGCCTGTTCCTCTCTATTTCGGCCTGGAGCCGACGTTCCGAAACGCGTCCCGCCGTAGACGATGCAGTTTTGCTGTCCTCTGACAGCTGGGCTAGCTCGTCTTCGTGCTGGAGACGACGAGCCTCGCGCTCCTGAAGACGGCGCTGTCGGGAGAAAAGCCTGAAATCTCGCTCCTTTTCTAACTTGAGAAGCTCCTGTTCTTCGCGCCTCTTCGCCGCTTCATGCTCCCGTCGCTGAAGCTCTTCCTCCTTCTCGTGTTCCTCTTGTTTCTGTCGCTCGATCTTGCCTGCGATCCGACTCGACCTCTTCGCATTGGCCATTTTGGCAAGATTGAGCAGCTCCCGTTCTCTTTGGGCTTGCTTTCGCTTCTCAGATTCCTCCTGCTTTTCGAGAATGGGAATGAGGTGTGTCTCCAACTGTCGTCGCAGGATCTTCTCGTTGTCGTCGCGCGTCTTGCCCAGTGATTCCAAGAAGTCTCGCACTTCCTGCAGCGTGACCGCGACGCACTCCCAGACTCTTCCGCCCAGACCATCGTCGACAGGCTCGACCTCGCCGTCTGGTTCGGTCTCTATGTCTGCCGCGGTGTCACCAGTCGAGGCCATGGTGCGCTGTCGCTTGCTAGATCGGCGTCCGCCCCGAGAAGCTTTGCCCTTCTTTGGCTTCGGTCGAGGTGGTGCTGAGGGAGGCTCGGTTAACCGGTAGACGCGATTGTCGTCAAGAACAAAGTAAGTGCGGTCTTCTCGGTCCCAGCCGTACGGCTCGATCCGCTGCAGTGCATGTTAGCGCACGAAGGGCTCGGGAGGGACGGATGTGGCTACCCAGCTGGCTTGTTCCGTGTCTTTTTGCTCCTCCACCTTGTCGCGAATGCGCTCGGGGTGAATCATGGTCCATTGGGTAAGTTGCTGAAGTACCTTAATCTATTGACGTGTGGCGTCAGTCTGGTTCGGACGGGAATGATGGTGCGCTCGGTTCAAACCTTTGTGAAGACATCGAAATCGGCAAACTTGTGAGAATCGTCATCATCACCGAAAGGGTTATCGTGTGGTGCTTTGGTGAGGTATTGCTTGCGCATTTGATCATCAAAAATGTCGTGTCTTGATACCGTAGTTAGCAGGGACGGCGATCCGAAGGTTCGAAGGGAAGGCGCTCGTACGTTAGACCACGATGGGAGGACACAAGCTTCAGAATTGCTAGGGCCAGATCGGATAGCAGCGTCGAGTTGGGCTTCAGGCACTCGGCCTCGATATCCTGGGCCAAAGCGTTAGTCGTTAGGAGCCAGCATGAGCCTCGCGCCACGACGCCAGGGACAGGGAATGCGGAGGAGGCGTACATCGACGTCAATGGAGTCGTCAATTTTGGCAGCCTTGCCGAACATGTAGATCCATTGGCACAGGTTGGCGAACTGCCACGTGTTGCGGATGCGATGCAATAGAGTCGAGCCTGCATCGCCACCGTCGCCATCCGGGGACTGGATGGCCCGCTTGCGCGACGGCATGGCGAGAGGGGTGGCGGGTTGGCGTCGCGTCTGACGGCCAGGTAGGGCGGATTGCGATGATGATTATGATGGAATGATGCCGGCAGCAGCGTTGCGAAGACGTCTCCTCGGCGCCGTGAGACGTGAAGATTGGATATACTCGTCGCGCGAGAAAGAAAAAAGGTTGCCGCCTCGCTCGCAGATGACCAGGGTTCTCGCATGGCGCGTCTGCGGCTCCAGCTAGCGCTGCAGCTAAGCGCCCCCCACTGCTGGGGGCTGCTCCCGCTGCTCGGCTCGCGTCAAGTCAGCTTTTAGCCACAGGTACCCGCGCTGAGCTGGTACTCCAGCTGCGTCACATGCTCGCACTGTGTGAAGGCCGCGCCGGAGCCGCAAAGGGGCGACACCCCGGTTGCTTAAACACCAACCGCCGCTGGCCGAGCTCGCGTTGACGCACAGTGTCAACAGGCCTCCCATGCACTGCCGCGTCAGCCTGCCGTCCTGTAACGCCCAGCTTTCCCTCTCCGTACGGTCGTCGAGACGCACCGCAGCAGACACACTTGAAACCAACCGCCGGTCTCCGATTTGCGCCCCGGCGCGCCACCAGCTGGCAGATGCTTCGATGATGCTGTCCTCCCGGACTGTCGCGGTCGCTTTCCTGCAGCTTCAATAGCGAGGCCGGGCCTCGTACCCCAGCGACTGCTCGCACCAGACCAACTCGCAGCTCCCCATGTCTTCAGATCAGGGAGACGGTGGCCACGGCCGGCGAAGGCAGTCCATTCCATTACAAGACTTGCTCTCCCCATCCGAGGCCCAAGACTTGGAGCGACAGCAGACCCGGGCGCACCGCAATGGCTCTCCAACCCCAGCCCAGATGGCGGCCAATCTGCCGGGCATCTCGAGCTACTGGTATCCCTCCTACGGCGCATCCGACGAAAGCGCCAGGCCCGAGTCTCCCATCGACCCCGCGGCTTTGCAATCGGCTCTGCCGCCCGACATGACACACCGCGAGCCTTTCGAGTCTGATGCCTTTGGCAGCGCGTCGCCGTACGCGGCGCCATATGCTGAAGACGTCCCGAACCCAGACTACGCCGACTCGGATCGGATTCCCCTCACGGCAGGAGCACAACCCATCTCGGGGTCCCTCGCCGTGGGCAACCTTGACTCCCAACCCCGTGACAGCTTCCAGACAGTATCCGACGTGGACAACAGCCCTCGCAGAGGTCGAGATACCAAGAACCTCGGGCAAAATCTCGAGCCCGGCTTTGGTCATACCCGCCACCGCAGCTATGGCATGTCCCTAAGCCCCAATGCTTACCACGTTTCGCGCTCTCCTTCGACGTCGGGTGCTTTGCAGCGTGCGGGATCCATCGTGCGAGCCATGTCTCAGCGTGTCGTCAATATCAGCGGAGAGAGCGAAGTAGCCGCGGATCAGCGTGCGTCTCGCCAGAATTCTCGGTCCCCTCGGGCGTCTAGGTACGACCGTGATCGGAGCCCTGCAGTCTCAATGCTGGACGACACGTCCTACCGGCCTCCAACCCTGCAGGCCCAGGCTGAGAAGACCGCCGCTGTAGACCATTTCAACCAACCCCTCCCCCCTCGCGGAAGCCCTCCAAATCCCCTCAAAGGTTACGCCCTGGGTGTCTTCTCACCAGAAAACCGTCTCAGGCTGCGGTTGTGTGATCTTCTGGTCCACCCCTATACCGAGCCTTTCATTCTACTTCTCATTGTCACACAGACCGTATTGCTTGCTGTGGAATCCGGCCCCGACGTTTTCTCTGACGGCAACGGCCGCCCGGAGAGATGGGGGCGACGAGCAATTGACTGGGCCATTTTCGGGCTCTTCATAGTCTTCACGCTGGAGCTCATCGCTCGTATAATAGTGTCCGGCTTCTTGCTCAACGCCGCTGAGTACAGTACTATCGACAGAAAGAAAGGCTTCCGAGCTGTCATCACGGAGCAGTACAGAGCCGTCTTTCAACCCGAGCGACGAAAATCTGTCAAAGGCAATCGCCAGGAATATCCACAGCCGTCTGCCTTTGCTCGCTCTTTCACAACCTTAATGCAGGGGCAACAAGCATTACCCAAGACTCTCGAGGAGCAGCAAAGATTCCAGCTCGCTCGCCGTGCCTTCTTGCGCCACTCATTCAACCGACTGGATTTCATAGCGGTTGTCTCGTACTGGATTGCCTTTCTACTGGGCATCACTGGGCTGGAGCACCAACATCACATCTACGTTTTTAAGATGCTCAGCTGTCTGCGTATCCTAAGACTGCTGGCACTCACTCACGGCACTGCGGTAAGGATATAGAGAGCGCTGACTCTTGACCCAAACGCTGGCTCCGGGCACGGTGTACTGACCTGAAGCAGATCATTCTGAGCAGTCTGAAGAAAGCTGCCCCCCTGCTGGTCCGCGTGGCCTTTCTCGTCGGGTTTTTCTGGGTACTTTTCGCAATCATTGGCGTCCAAAGCTTCAAGTCGAGCCTTTCACGTGAATGCGTTTGGCTAGATCCCACGGACCCAAAGAATCTTTCAGCTTCGTATCAAATGAGCATGGAGTTCTGCGGGGGTCATTTGGACAACCAAACAGGTGAAACCTTGCCGTGGGTTAAATTTGGCGATACCGAGTCGTTGGATGATCTCGTCAACGGAGCGAGCGATGGCAAGGGTTTCATCTGCCCCAGAGGATCCATATGCCTCCAGCAGGGAAGCCCTTTTAACGGAACAGTCAATTTCGACGACATTTTTCATTCTCTGGAGCTTGTTTTCGTCGTCATGAGCGCGAACACCTTCACAGACCTTATGTACTACACAATGGGGTCCGACTATTTGGCGGCAGCGCTTTTCTTCGGTGCCGGCATCATGATCATGCTGCTCTGGCTGACGAACCTCTTGATCGCCGTTATTACGTCGTCTTTTCAGGTCATACGTGAAGAGAGCAAGTCAAGTGCTTTCACGGCGGACCCGGAGCCTTTTGCCCAGGAAGTTCCCGACGAACGCCAGCGACGACCCTCAGTGCTCCAGCGACTGTATGACAGAACGTCAATTGTCTGGGTCCTTGTCATTACCTTTGCGCTGCTTTGCCAGGCTTTTCGCAGCGCTTCCATGTCCCGGTCTCGGGAAAATTTCATCAACACTGCCGAGGTGATTGTAACCATCGTCCTGGATCTCGAAATTGCACTTCGTTTTGCCGCCAATTGGAAGCGGTTCCACCGCAGCTGGCGCAACCTCTTTGACCTGGGCTTGGCGGTAATTACCACCGTCATGCTCATTCCCCCGATCCGGCATTCCCGGGCGTACGCATGGCTCAGTGTTTTTCAGATCCTGCGAGCGTACAGGATTGTGTTGGCCATACCAGTGACACGAAAGCTCATTTTCCTGGTACTAGGAAACGCCGCTGGTATTGCCAATTTGATGCTCTTCGTCTTCTTGATGACATTTTTGGTGGCAATTTTGGCATCGCAGCTGTTCAGGGGTGAAATACCGGTCCATGACAACAGCGGGCAATTTCACCGCATCTCCTTCTTTACCATCTACAACTCATTTCTGGGTATGTACCAGATATTGTCCAGCGAGAATTGGACCGACATCTTATATACCGTCACAACTTATACGGTGGCGCTGAAAACTGCCTGGATTGGCACGATATTCCTGATTGGCTGGTTCACACTGTCCTTCTTCATCCTGGTCAACATGTTCATTGCTGTTATCCAAGAAAACTTTGATGTCTCCGAAGATGAGAAGCGCTTGGAACAAGTCAAGGCGTTTCTGCAGAGGAAAGAGCTGGGCCATGCGCCGAGCAATCTCGCCCTGTCCTCCATCTTCAGCTTTGGCAGATCTCGCCGACGAAAGGATCCCCTGGATTACGGCCCCGCCATGATGGAGATGCTACTCAAGGATGCAGTGGTACGCGACTTCCTCGATGATGATCCGACGGACCCTTTGCAGGACCAAGGGGCAGCGGGCGATGTTCCACAGCGGAGTGCAACGGCTCCGTATAACGTCTCCGGCAAGCCCGGATTTCTGGCCGAAGCTTGGGGCAAGTTTGTCCATCGTATGAGCAGGGACCCCAACCCATTCTACTCTAACATACGATTCGATGGCCCCAATGACACGCTTGATCCGAGGCAAATGGCGCGTCAAGCCGTTTCGGCAACGTCTGTTCGACGGAAGGCTCAAAGAGAGTATCTCGCTCGCCATCCACGGTACAACGACTCGTTGTACATATTTGGACCCAAGAATCCTCTTCGGCGCCATTGCCAAAGACTTGTGGGGCCTGCCAGAGGCTATGAGAGGTTCGACGGCGTTGAGCCCAACAAGATAGCCTGGTATGCATTCTCCGCCTTTGTCTACGCTGTGGTCGTGGCAATGGTGGTCCTGGCATGCGTCACGACGCCGCTCTATCAAAAGGAATATCGGGAGCAGCACCCGGGAAACGTGTGGAACTGGTACATTTGGACTGACTTAGGCTTTGCGCTGGTTTTCACCGTCGAGGCCATCATCAAAGTCATTGCCGATGGGCTGTTCTGGACGCCTAATGCTTATATGCGAAGCTCGTGGGGCATCATCGATGGGATTGTGCTGATAACCCTTTGGATCAACGTCGTCACATTACTCATCAATGATGGGGCTATATCCCGTGCCGTCGGGGCTTTCAAGGCACTGCGAGCCCTCCGTCTGCTCAATGTCAGCGACAGCGCGAGAGACACTTTTCACGCGCTCATCATTGTCGGGTGGTGGAAGCTGTTGGGAGTAAGTCCTCTTTTGCTACCCCTCGAGGGGTTCCGAATTGGAGTCATTCTAACGCGCAGAGCAGGCTGCATTCATATCGCTCTCACTCTTGATCCCCTTTGCGATATACGGACTGAATCTGTTCAACGGGCTGATGGTGTCTTGCAATGATTCCAATAATATTTCTACCTTCGACAGCTGCTTCGGCGAGTTTAACAGCACCCCCTTCAGCAACAATTGGCCGATGCTGGCGCCTCGGGTTGCGTCAAACCCGTACTTCAACTTTGATGACTTCGGATCGTCGCTCTTCATTCTTTTCCAAATTGTCAGCCAAGAGGGCTGGACGGATGTGTCCTTTGCCGCCCAAGCTATCGTCGGGAAAGGACAACAACCTCAAGATCTGGCCACTCAAGGGAATGCGCTGTTTTTCGTCGTCTTCAATCTCATGGCGACAGTATTCGTCCTCACTCTGTTCATCTCGGTTTTCATGAGAAACTACACGGAGCAAACAGGTGTCGCATTTCTCACTGCGGAGCAGCGGTCGTGGCTCGAGCTGCGCAAGCTTCTGCGTCATATATCGCCATCCAAAAGCTCGTACAATGACACGGGGAAGACATGGAAGAAGTGGTGCCACAAAAGAGCCATTGAGAAGCGCGGCAAGTGGTATCAAGCCATTACCATGGTGCTGGTACTGCACTTGGTCTTGCTTGTGGCCGAGTTCAGCTCGGAGCCGCTGTGGTGGACGAGGGTCCGCGAACTTGTCTTCCTGCTGCTCGTTCTCATCTATCTGACGAACATCGCAATCCGCATAGCCGGTCTTGGGTGGACACGGTTTCGGCGGAGTTCCTGGGACCTGTATTCGCTGGCATCCGTGTCCGGCGCATTCGTGGCAACAATGGCCCTGTTGATCTCCAACACCAGAGCTGACACGTATGTGCAGCTGCATAAGTTCTTCCTCGTGGCGATCGTCCTCTTGCTGATTCCGCGCAACGATGCGCTGGACCAGCTGTTCAAAACGGCTGCGGCGAGTTTGCCGGTCATCAGCAACCTCCTTGCAACCTGGCTCGTGCTGTTCCTCGTCTTCGCCATCGCCATGACCCAGGCTTTCAGCTTGACACGCTTTGGAGGGTCTGAGACTGCCAACATCAACTTCCGCACCGTTCCCAAGGCGCTCATTCTGCTATTCCGGATGAGTCTTGGTGAGGGCTGGAACCAAATTATGGAGGACTACGCCAGAATCGAGCCCCCTCTGTGCGTGGAACGGGACAAGTTCTTCGACAGCGACTGCGGTAGCAAACCGTGGGCGCGGTTCCTCTTCGTGGCATGGAACATCCTGAGCATGTACATCTTCGTGAATCTCTTCGTGTCGCTCATTTACGAGAGCTTTAGCTACGTCTACCAACGGTCGAGCGGTGTGGCCGCCGTTGACCGGGATGAAATCCGGCGATTCAAAGAAGCTTGGCGAAGCGTGGATCCTGCAGGCACGGGCTTCATTTCCAAGGAGCAGTTCCCACGATTACTAGGCGAACTGTCTGGCATCTTCCAGATGCGGATATACCAGCCCGAGGATTCGGTGGGACAGATCCTTGAGGACGTGCGAAACGACCCGCACACTTCGCGTCACATGTCCATTGCCACGACGAGCGCCTACAGCGAGATTGATATCGACAAGCTCAACAGACGGCTGGCGCTCTTGGACGTGGAAAAGATCCGCGAGCGACGGCGGCGATTCAAGGTCTTCTTTGGGGAAGTCCTCGTGTCGGCCGACCCTGACAAGGGCATCGCCTTCTCGGATGTCTTGATGATCCTCGCCCACTACAATATCATCAACGATAGCAAGAGTCTCAAGTAAGTTTGGCCCTTCGAGCTGCGAAGATGATGGCCTCGATTACTGACGGGCTGGCAGGCTGGATGAGTTCTTGCGGCGGCGAGCCAGGCTGCAGCGAGTAGACGAGGAGATTAGGCGCAAAGTCGTCCAGGGCTTCTTTGACACCTTGTGCGTTGAGTCGTCTTTGCAGATTGGATAGCGATGCTAACGGTGGCTGTTGCAGATATTGGTCGAGGAGGTTTCAGAAACACATGGAGCGCAAACGGGCTGCCCGGATGTCGGGGGTGCCTCAGCTTACGATCCCGGATATTTTGGTGGACGATGATGGCGGCGATGACACTGACGAGCGGGATTCGAGGACTCGGTCCTTCAAGCCAGAGGAAGGCTCGGTGGCCCGGTGGACACACTTGAGCGTGGGCGAAGGGGCGGGACAACAGGCGCGGACGAGCTCGGCGACAAGCGTAACGCAAGGCGACGCATCGCACCAGCACCCGCTGAGCTACCCTCGGTCGCCAGCGTCGTCACATCAAGGGACGACATCGGGCTTCAGCTTCGAGCTGTACGAGCCGGACGGGCAGGGGCCAGGGTCCGGGCAGGTGAGCCGAAGGGGCAGCGCAGTGAGCCCGTCGCAGGCACTTGACATGCTCGATGACTCGGTGTGGATGGAGAGCATCAGGCGCAGTGCGACGCTGCGCAGGCCAGATAGGGGCTCGTTGCGATACGGAGAGGGCTGAGCACGATGAGAAAGACTAGCGCGGCGTTCTGGGGACCACGGATGACTGGCAAAGAGGGACATGCAAAACAGGCATAGCGACACATGGCGTTTGCAGGATGCTACCGACTCGCGGTGGCACCTACGTTGCTGCATAGCGATAGCGAGATAGACAAGGTTGAAACTGAATTCGTCGTCCGCAGCGTCGAAAGGGGGGGGGGCCGCCGCAGGCTGACGGTGGACGAAACATGCGCAACGCAATGCGTGACACGCGGGCTTCGTCCAAAGCAAAGTGCAGACGGAAGTGAAGCACTGGTGTGGTCCTTGCATCCCCTGCCGCTTGGCGACGAGGGTTTCAGCTTGGTGGTGGTGGTGACGGGCTGGCCAAGGACGGCGCCACACCCGGCGGCGGGGCTGATGTTTCGGCGCGGGGGCAGAGCTGAAACAGACGGCGCCCGGGAGGGGATTGCGATGCGGCCCTTGCTGGCACGTCCGTATGCGCGCGTGTGTGTGTGTGTACAAGTATGTCCTGGGCTGGGCGAGGCGATGCTGGATCCGAGGGGCGCTGGGGAAGAAGATGTTGGTAAGGTACAGAGTGCCCGTAACCCGCACCGTGCCCTCGTACGCCTTTATTAGTTAATGCGAGAAACTCCCTCGTCAGGGATGAATGAAGTGCATGGATGCTGGCTCGTACAATCCGTCCCGTCGGGGTCCTTCGAGGGACAGCAGATCGGCACGCCAAGCTTGATGCCATTGCCCGCGCCAATATACTCGTAGCCGGGGGGCCGTTACAGGCCGGCAGCCCCCCGTCTGTCCCCGTCGCAGGCTCCTGGTCTGGTCTGCGGCGGTCCAATATATCATCGAGGCTCACTCGCTCACCCCCTTGTGCCTGCATTGCGTCCTCCCTCTAGATAACACTTGTTGGTCCACGCGCCCGTCGGCCAGGTGCTACGAGGCTTCAATCATTCCTCCCGACACTCGTTTCGCCGCCCTTGATTGCCGACCGGCCGGTCCGTTGTTAGTTCGTTCGCTGCTTGTCTTGTTCGACGGGCTGTGCCCTGCCGTGCTGCTACCGTCTTCTGCTCTCAGTCGCCGTGCATTTCTTCTTCAGCACGACGCCGCACGACCATCGCAGCCACTCGCACAACGCTACAATCCTATCCGCAATGGCCTTCTTAGCATCGCTTTTCCAGCCCAGCTCCACACGTGCGTCGCTCGCAGACAGGCGGTCGTCAACGCTGTCGCAGGCCTCGTCGGTGGCCTCGTCGACGAGGGGCTCCTCTTACTCGGCCGCCACCATGCCGCCGCCGGAAAGCACCATCAACAGCATCATCTTCCGCCAGCCTTCCATCCTTGGCCTCGAGGAGGAGCGCAAGAGCTTTCCCGGGGCGCTCAGCATCCTCGAGCCGCGGCCCATTGTGTACTGGAGCAGCATGGAGGACAGGATGGGCTCGGACGCGGCGCTTTAGAGGCCGAGGGAAGAAGCGGAGGAGAGGAGGAGAGGAGATAGGGGCAGAGCCAAGGGTTCTTCCTCCTTCCATTCTTGCCACAATGTTGGCCCATTTTTACACTTTATTTGTCGGCGTTGGGAAAGGCATGGGCATCATATCATGGGTCTGTCGGCGTTTGTTAAGGTTCTTGCCACACATATATACACCGAGCACGGCTGCGACGAGCAAATGGGAAATGGCAATATATATTGGACTTGAGAGTATCATGGAAGAAAGAAGCAACTGGCGGCAACTCATATCCAGTCCAGAGCTCGCCTGTGATGACGTTGCGCTGTGCCAGTCGACCATCACGGAGACCAGTGGTGATACAGCTTGCTTGCCGCATACCACGCCACCCCAATGGCCCCGGCGGCGGCCAGCGCCAACACGACGAGCACCGTGTTGCGAATCTCGAACGCCTCGGCCGTCTCCATCTCCATGAGCTTCCGCTGGTTGCTGTGGTAGTGCCAGCCGTGGCCTCCCCGCTGCGATCGACTCTCGGCACGCAAGGAGCCGTACGGCTGCGGGCGGAAGAGCAGCCACTGGAGCCATTGGGGCAGGCGGCTGGGCGCCTCGGCGTGGCTGCGCACGCGCACGCGCGAGTAGTGCAGGTCAACGATGAAGAGGGAGACGAGGAAGGATACGAAGGTGACGGGTGTCACGACGAGCTGCGGCGCGAGCCGGTCGTCAGCAAATGGTTACATGCGAGTGGATGATACGTCGAGCGCGTCTCGACGACTGCACCAGCGGCGCGTACCTTGTAAAGGCTCGAGGGTTCTCGCGCTTGCTTGTCGTCTCCAGAGGGCTCTTGAGTCGCCGACGAAGGGCGCTGTGCCGCAGAGCCCTTCAGGCTGGCGGCCATGGTGGCGACGCTGCTACGTCTGCTCGTTTCGGGCGTTGGAGCAGCTCATGTGTGCTTGCCAACGTCGGCAGGCATGGAGCTGTCGAGCATGACGCACCTGTAGGGCGGGTGCGTTAACTCAAGGTGTTGCTCGTAGATGATGTTCGAGGCGACCGGTGTGCGATGCAACCCTTCTCCCAGCTGCGTTCCTACATGCCTCGAGGCACCTACCGTCTGTCCGGCACGGCGATGTGAATGGCCGGCTGATCTGTTTTGCCTTTTGGCTGCCCTCCTTTACCACTCGGCCGGCGCCATTGATGCCCGCCCAGAGGTCTTCCGCCCGATCCGGGGAGCCAAGCCGGGGTCACTTCATTGGCCAATTCGACGTCGGCCGTTTAAAGGACATCTTCAGGAAACGCTGCAACATCACCATTCACATTCAACGGTCGCTCATGCAACATGCAGTCTGTGACAAATCGATCTGATTGTGTCTCCGAACCCAATCCTTGCCTTTCTCTTAGACACCCATGTTGTTTTGTGAACCCGTGCGTGCTTTGAACAAGCCATAGGCGGCTCTCTGGCCGTTTCCCGTGGCCTGTTCCTGTCTATTATCCATCGGCAATATCCAATTGCTTTTAATGTCCGCGTGAATACGTGTCGAGGGGAGCACAAAGCAAATCCCTAGATCCAATGTCCAACGCCGCCCGCCATCGCGCCGGCTTTCCGGTAGCCGCAACGAGTTCAGGCTCGAAACGAGACGATAAACAAAATATGCGAGGCGAGCTCTTTCATCGTGTGTTGTGGATGGTCAGAACCAGGATGTCTTTTGCGCCGACCCGTGTCAGGTCGTCCATGACCAAGGCAAGCTTCTTCTTCTCCACCATGGAGCTGACGGCCACCCAGCCCTCGGCGTCGAGCGTCGTGACCGTCGGGGCGCGCTTGCCGGGGGTGATCCGGCAGGCGTCGGCCAGGCTTGATCGCTCGATGTTGTACTGGCAAAGGACGTATTTCTGCGCCGCAATGACGCCACGAATTCGGGAGGCGATCAACTCGACCATCTCTGGGTTCGACGGCGAGCGCGACTTGACCAGGACAGCCGTGGAGTCGACAACCGTGTCGATTGCCTTGAGGCCAGCTGCGCGCATCGTCTCGCCAGACTCTACAGACAAGGGTTAGTTGCTTTGAAATGTATGTAGCTGGGACGAGTCACTGACCGACGAGATCGACAATGCCGTCGGCGACACCCAGGGCGCAGGCGGCCTCGACACTGCCGCTGAGCTCAACGATCTTGGTGCGGAGCGTCCCGGCAGGGCTATCGGAGGGGGCGTCCGAAGAAGTCTCGGCCTCGAGCTTGGCAAAGTAGTCGGCGGCGAGGTGGACGAAGCTGGTGCCAATGGTGCGGCCGATCAGGTCCTTACTCGTGGCGTACTTGCCCTTCTCGGGGACCTGAACCTGAAGTTTGCAGGCGCCGAAGCCCAAGTCCATGACCTTGTCGCAGCCCGCCGCAGCGACATCGGCGCCGGGCTGGGCGCGGACCGAGGCGTCGTGCTCCTGGACCTGATCCCAGCCGGTGATGCCGAGGTCGACGCTGCCCTGGCCCACAAAGGTAGGAATGTCGGCGGCCGGCAGGAAGATGAGGGCGATGGGGAGGTTCTTGACGAGGGCGATGTCGAGGCGGTTCTCGCGGCGGAACTGGATGTCGGCGCCCTCGAGGAGGTTCAGCGCGGCCTGATTCAGCCGGCCCTCTGGGAAGATTACGGTCAGCCGGCGAACTCCAAGGGGGCTACGAGTCTGGCGGATGCTCACTTTTGGGCACGGCGAAGAGCAGACGGCCGTTGAGGCTGCTGTCAGGGTCAGCATTCGCACGTTGAGACATTTCGCGGGGCAAGCGCACCTGTTGACCAGATCCATGGCGAAACGGGCCAATTGACGGGATATGGGAGACTGTGCCGGCCGGTATCGATGCGTTTTCCTACAGTACGCCTGTCGCTTTCGTCTGAGGGACGGCAATGGCAATGGCAATGGCAATGGTGTTGGACGCTGGTCTGGATGACTCGCTTTGGCGGGGTCTTTTTTTGCGGCCACGGAGGGCTCCGACCGCGGGGCAGGCTCAGCGTCAGCGAGCGGTACTTGTAGCTGCCGGGGCCGCCCTCATCGAGGTGGGGGCCACGGCAGCAGCGGCGTGACGCAGGCGTTGCCAATAGCCCCCGGCCTCGACCCTCGTCCCGCTGCACATGTTGATATTACACGTACGCGATGCAAGAGGCGGATGCACGCGGCGGTGGTGCGCGAGGCAGGTAAGACGACACATGCAGCTCGAGGGATTCCACGTCTCGAGCCTGGTTACATCCGCTCCTTGCTCTGCAGCGGGTCCCGCCCCGACCTGACCGGTCGGGCAGCGGCAGCAAATGAGTGCAACCACAGTCTGGCGTTGTCTGGTACTGCGCGTGCAGGGATGGCGGGCTGGACGGAGGCGCATCTTTGCGCATGCCGCCATCGCCTCACCTGGGGGACGAGTTCTCTCGCAAACGCTGCATCATGTACCGAGTATAAGCCCGGATGCGCGGCACGCCTGCGACTCTGACAACTACCTAAGCTAAACTAGTAGATTCGAGGAGCAAGCTGATGAAGACTGTGTCTCACAGACACCCAGGTCGACAAGAGGTGGTATAGCACAGTAGCAGTGCCATGTACTCGTACATTTCTCGAAGGTAGGCGCGCGCCCGGTACTTTACCTTATTAGCCGATCGTCACCCAGCGCCCGAACATGATTGAGGCGACCAAGAAAACGCGACTGGCCCCGTCCCCCGTTCCCCCGTCCCGCCCATCCGCCACTGTCATCCATCGCCAACCGCCCGCCGGCCAGGGTGTTATCAAGCTGGATTGGCGATAGCCTCGAGCCCCATCTCGATTCCTCCGCCGGGTCACAACCACAGCAAAGCGCAGAACCGCTGTAGCGCCTCCATCCCAGAGCAGCCGTACGAAATAGGCACCCGGGGCGTAGCGGCGACGGCGACGACGATAGCTGCAACGCCCGTAGGAACCTTTTTTTAGCGTTCCCGCTTCGCGACTCTTTTGAGCAGCCCTTCTCCACCCACGGCAGCTTGGCTTCGGACCTTATTAGCTGGCGCCTTTCCGTCTGCGTCTCTCGCCGCCGCTCTCGTACCTAAATAAAACCGTCCCGTGCCGGTTGTGCGAGCGGCTCTGCCTGCACGTCTCGTTGGCCGAGTCGCCGTCTCTCCTCGTCCCGTCACCTTCGCCTCGTCCGCCACGACTGCGACTCCGACGACCGCGACACCATCATCAACCACCGTTGCCATGAACTCGAGCTATCCCCCGCCCGAGCAGATGGGCTCGGCTTCGACCTATCCTCCGCCACCACCCGCCGCCTCTGGCCCCGGCCCGACGGCGACGAGCTCGGCGCCCGCCTACGCCTCGTATCCGCATCACCAGCCGCCGCCGCCGCCGGCGGAACACCACAGACAGCAACACCCGCAACAACAACATCAGCAACACCAACCGCCGCACCAGCACCAGCACCAGCAGCAGGTCCCCTCGCGGCATCTTCAATCGAGCCCGCATCAGCTCCAGCACCACAATCCGCCTCCTCACCCCCAGCCTCAGGCTCATCCTCATCCTCACCCTCACCCTCACCCCCACGCTCAGGCTCCCCCGCCGCCACCACCGCCCGGCCAGCAGCGCCAACAACAGCAGCAGCAGCAACACTCGGCTCCCCAGACCCATCACAGTCAGGGGCCGCAGCATCACAGTATCCCTTGGAAGCCCGTAAGGCTTGTGGGTCCGCGGCCGCCCCACAAGCTCCCCGAAATTAGCGTAGTACATTGATGCGACCAGAACTGCATCAGTAAACAATTTGCTAGCAATA
>JALHCE010000047.1:0-143401 GCA_024340795.1 Tolypocladium amazonense | reverse complement strand
CCTTCGACTCAAGGGCCATATTCAAAAAAAAAAAAAAAATAAAATAAAAAAAGTTACTCTTGGGTTGCTACAATCCATCAACGCACGGCTGCAAGCATCCAATCCTGTGCAAGACATGAGGGCCCATGTCGCAGTTGCGAGCAACAGCCAGCGAGTGGGCTGAGCGACACAAATTGGGAAGGTGGGGCGGCAGAAAACCGTCCGCTCCCCTCACCGCCCAAATTTTTCTGGAACGCATGCGCTGAAGCTTCACCACGGGTGCGCACACAAGGCCCTCGGTCGTCAGACTTCACCGCACGACTTGCGCTCTTGGATCCCAAGATGCCGCACTCCAAGCCCGACGGCCCGTTGGCAAAGCGCCAGAAGGTCTCCTCCGCGGTTGATCGCGCGACGGTATCGGCCAATTCGTCTCGCATCTTCGCCCCGTTCCGAGTACGTCCAGCCGCCATGTCATCCCCCATTGTCGTTGGCTCCCGGTTAGCCTTGATTTGCAGCTGACTTTTCTTTTCACAGACTGTTGGGCTTGTGTCTCCGACGGGCGTTCCATTCACCTCTATTCCTCTTGGAAAAACCACCTTTCAGGTCACGACCTCTATTGGCCGGTCGCTGCAGACGTACGACTTGCGCCGCGGTCTCAACCTCGTCTTCATCACTCGCCCGCAGACCCCGGCCGACATAACCGCGACGTTTGCATGGAAGGAGAAGGTGCTAGCGGCATGGGGCCGCTCCAGCGAGGGCGAGTCGCAGGGACTGTGGGTGTTCCAGAGGGGCAAGAAGGTCGACGAGTTGACGCTCCCGTCCGACATTACCGAGCCGATCCAGCAAATCCTCGTCTTTGGGTCGTGGATTGTCGCTGCCGCTTCGACAAGAATCGAAATCTTCAAGTCTACCACTCTTGAGCACTACACCACGATCCACACCATGGCGGCGGGCAAGGGCGGCAACGAAATCACCGGCGGCGTCACCAGCATGCCAACCTTTCTCAACAAAATCTTCGTTGGCCGCAGCGATGGGTGGGTGGAGATTTGGAATGTGAGCACAGGAAAGCTCATCTATACCATTCTGCCTCCTTCCCCTGACTGCGGTGCTGTCACATGTCTCGAGCCGAGCCCAGCCCTATCACTCATGGCCATAGCATATGCGGGAGGCCCATTGGTCATTACCAATGTGTTGACAGACAAGCGTGTACTTCAGATTGAAGCCGGGAACCCTGAGGCTCCCGTACACTCCATATCATTTCGGACCGACGGTGTTGGGGCTGGCCAAGATGGCAGGAAAGCCGGCGTTATGGCCACGGCGACTGCGGCGACCGGCGATGTCACGTTCTGGGACTTGAACGGCGGTGGCCGCGTCATGGGCGTTCTACGCAGTGCCCACAACCCGCCGTCTCGTGACGGCCACAGCGTCCGCGGTGGAATTAGCAAGGTCGAATTCCTATCCGGGCAGCCCGTCATCGTAACCAGTGGGCGAGACAACTCGCTCAAGTCGTGGATCTTCGACACGACGCCATTTTCGCCAGTTCCGAGAATATTGCACTCCAGGAGTGGTCATGCTGGGCCTGTGAATTGCCTTCAATTTCTCCCCACCGACTTCGACGGTTCCGAGGCTGGAAACAAGTGGCTCCTCAGTGGAGGCCAGGACAGGAGTTTGTGGGGTTGGAGTTTACGACGCGATGGCCAGAGCACAGAGCTAAGCCAAGGAAACATTCGCAAGACGGCCAAGAAGGTTGGCATACTTGCAACCAATGCCTTGGCCCATGGTCCCACGACAACCCTGGAGGACCTCAAAGCCCCAGAAATCACCTGCATCGCTACTTCTCTCAACCGGGATGGCGGCATTGGCGCGATACCTGGAAAGCAGTCCATGTGGCAGAAGGGCCAGAATCAGCCAAAGACTACGGACGCAGAAATCAGCGGCATGACGGGTTGGGAAAGCGTCGTAACTGCTCACAAAGGAGATCCTTACGCGCGAACCTGGTTCTGGGGCCGCAAACGTGCGGGTCGGTGGGCATTCGCGACCGGCGATGGCACTAACGTTTCGACCGTCGCCATCAGCCCATGCGGCACATTCGCCGTTGTTGGTTCGGAGGGAGGTGGCATTGATATGCACAACCTCCAGTCTGGAAAGTGTCGGCAGAGATTCCCCTCCAGATTGACCCCTTCTCAAGCCCGGCAGGTGCGGCTCCAGCAATTGAGACAAGCGGACGATGTTGCACAGCTGCAGTCCGAGAGTGGCAGAAAATTCCTCCCTGGCACTGGCAAGCACACGAAGGCCGTGACCGGTATCATTGTCGACTCGATGAACAAGTTCATCGTGTCGTGCTCGCTGGACGGAAAGATTAAGTTCTGGGACTTCCTGACTGGTACGCTGCTGGAACAGATCGACTGGGCGCCGATGACCGCCCCGATAATATGCCGGTATCACGCTGCCAACAACCTCCTGGCTTTTGCGTGTGACGACATGTCTATTCGGGTTGTCGATATGGAAACGAAGAAGACCATTCGAGAATTCTGGGGGCCGCAGGATGCAATCAATGACGTGTGTTTCTCGAACGACGGTCGATGGGTCATCGCTGCTTCTCGAGATGGAGTTATTAGAGTCTGGGATCTGCCGACCAG
This sequence comes from Tolypocladium amazonense, assembly GCA_024340795.1. Taxonomy (NCBI): domain Eukaryota; kingdom Fungi; phylum Ascomycota; class Sordariomycetes; order Hypocreales; family Ophiocordycipitaceae; genus Tolypocladium; species Tolypocladium amazonense. The sequence continues at coordinate 140,783 of JALHCE010000047.1, read as the reverse complement.
CCACTTGATCGACGCCATCCGGCTCGAGAAGCCCTGCACCGCCCTGTCAGTGTCCACCACAGGCGAATACCTCGCTGCCACGATCCAGGACGAACCTGGCGTCACCATTTGGACGAACAAGTCTTTGTTCAAGCACGTCCCGACGCGACAAATATCAGAGAAGGAAATTGGCCAAGTTTCAGTGCCAACTGTGTCAGGAGAAGGCAACCAAGGATTGCTGGAAGGCGCCTTCGAGGATGACGAGCAGGAGACGGACAATGCGGTCGTCGCACCTGCTGTTGATCAGTTGAGCTCTGATATGATGACTTTGAGTCTGATTCCAAAGAGCAGATGGCAGACGCTGCTGCACCTCGATTTGATCAAGGAGCGTAATAAACCCAAAGAGGCACCAAAGGCCCCAGAGAAGGCACCTTTCTTCCTTCCATCCACCACAGGTGCGCCAGCACTAGGTCAAGAGAAATCTGGCCAGTCGCAAGAGGACGAGGCCAAGTCTCGCATAACCAAGCTCGACCAAGGTCGCTTCGAGGAGATTTTCTCCACCAAGCTTCGCAGAGCAGCGGCCAGCAACAATTGTACGTTGCCCCTGATTTACTCTTCTTTCTCTCTAATCGTGAAAGCTAACTTGACGACCAGATGATGAGTTCATCGAGCACTTAAAATCGTTGTCTCCGTCCAGCGCAGATCTTGAGCTTCGGTCACTGTCCGTCGGCGATGGAGAGGACGATTCCAACGAGCTTTTGCACTTCATTAGAGCATTGACGGCACGGCTAAAGGCCCGAAGGGACTACGAGCTTACGCAGGCTTGGATGACAGTTTTCCTTCGTCTTCACTTCGATATCGTCATGGAGAGCGAGATTCTCCTTGTCGCCTTGCAGCAGTGGAAATCGCACCAAGAGCTAGAGTGCAACCGGTTGGATGATCTTGTGGGATACTGTAGTGGCGTTGTCAATTTTCTCAGGAGTCCGCGGACGTAGTAGCATTTGCGGGAGCAGCTGTGCCTTTCCTAGATCTACATCATGGCCAGAGCAAATATCAGAATCAAACGTTCTTTCTGCCCGAGGACGAGCGCGTCAACAGCTTTTAGACTGTAACGCCTCAAGCAGTAGTACCGGCAACGTACATCCTGTTTAATGTTAGCGCCTCTCTCATTTTAGAAATCCACCTTTAACGTTTTGGCCGTTACGTGGCTATAGCGTAACACGGTTCTAGTAGTAGTCCGTAACGTCTCCCGTATTATATTTAGTTATTTTATCGTAGGGACAAAATTCCCTCAAAATATATTAACCAACTATACGGTTGAGTGATTTAATTGCAGGTTTTGGTAGTATATGTACTATCGCTACGTCGGCTCCCTATACTTTTTAGTTTTCTAATTCTTCCCCCTTTCAATACGGGACTCTACCCTATAACTTCGACTCTCTTTCTTCCTGACATCGGCATCGGCCTCTTCGATACCTTTCTACTCCCCTCAGCCCGAAAATGAGATACAGCACCGCCTTACTATTTTTCGTATTCCTCCCCGCAATCCGAGCCCCTCAGCCGCCAGATCTTCCCAGCCCAAATGACCCTGGATTTGTGTTTCTCCCGGCCTCTGAAAGCATACTGTGGGATCCGGCTTGGGATGACCCTGTCCCCTTTCCGTTTCCGCCCGCTCCGGCTCCGCCCAATCCCCCTGAGGCTCCGCCCGATCCCCTGTGGGATCCGGCTTGGGATGACCCTGTCCCCTTTCCGTTTCCGCCCGCTCCAGCACCGCCCAATCCCCCTGAGGCCCCGCCCGATCCCCCTGAGGCTCCTCCGGCATCGCCCGCTGGAATGGCTTACGTTAATGCTCCTTTTGCATATATGACGAAACGCGGAACAATGCCCCCGCCGGGCGAATTAAAAGTTACCGGCGACATGGGAATAGTCCGGTTTGGTGTGAGTACTTATATTCTCTTATTACTAAAAGAAGACTACTGAACCCGTAGTATATATAGACATGCAATCCGGATACCCAAATATGCTTGTGTGTGGGCAGACAAAAAAGAGGGAGAAGAAGGCTTAAGACCGGTGAGAGAGGCAGTCAAATCTGGAGAAGGATAGAATACAAGACTAAGTGCCAGCAAGGATATTTAGTAAGAATATTAGGAATTATAACCTACCGTTTTCTTACTAACAACTTATAGTGCGATACCTTTAATAATCCTTGCTATTATATGCATGCAGGGAAAAGAACTATTTGTTAGGGGCACCGATTTTTTACGAATGGAGGGACTTGAGGCGATACGGGGCTCGCAGAAGCGTTGTCATAAGACGAAAATACGTTTAGTGGTTAAGAGGCCCACGCGCGGTGCCAGCCCTCACTGTCGAGGCCACCAAAAGAAGCGGCTTACCCGATTCGGTGGCTATAACAGCGCTTTCTATCATTAATCTGCAAATTTCCGTTACGCAGCCTGTTGGGAGGTTTCTGCCACCAGGAGGAGACGTTCGGGGACCGTATAAATGACCGTGGACTTCATATTCTTCAAACTGAGACGGGCTAAAATCACCGTAAATGTTGATCCGCGTACGGAGTGCTATCTGGCATCGGTGAATACATTGAATCCACGAGGCCTGCCCTTGTCCCCAAGCCGGTCGGAGAGCTTTCGCCTGCAATCAACTCGAGCACATCATGTTTTGATTTCTGGCAAGAGTTATGATTTGAGAACGACAAAAGATTATCACTTGCTCTCTCATTTCGATGATGGAAACATCTACAAGTTGGGCTCGATCGACGAAGTGGCTCTGAAGGAAACGCGACAGGCGACGGCGGTTCAAAGATCCATTTTCGAGGTAAAATACGGGTAATCGAGCTTTCAAGTTCTGCTCTAGGGTACTTAAATCAGAAATACTGAAGGCATGGGCTCTAATGCCGACCTCGTTGGAAATCCTTTTGTTCTTCCTGCGCTCGAGCCAGTGGGCATGAAATTTTCGAGCGTTGCGATGGTGATGGCTCTCAGCTTCTACGCACAAAGGAACAAAGAAAATCACACACGGTAGAACATACCGACTGCTTGATCGTCCCGAAGCCTGAAGAGGGTATCACGTTGATGCCTGGCAAAATGGCGAGACAACTTTACATCACGACTCTGTCAGCGTGATCCATCAACAGCGCGGGTCAAAACATCGAAAAACATTTCATAAATGTGCACGAATATTTGACCTTCCGTCACACAGTGAGCAGTGACAACAAACAAAGGATTAACAGCATCCACAGTTCAACCACAATCACCACAAAGGGGGCTTCTTCTTCATGGCCTCCAACAAAAGAAGGCACACAATGAAAAAGTTGAAGGGAAGTGGAAACACTCAAAAAATTACGCCTGACATGACCCCGAAGAGTAATGACTGTGACGACGCCACGATGTGCAATGCAGGCCGTCATCAGCAAGTCTCCATATTCTTGATCTTGGAGACTCCAGACAAGGTAAGTATGAAGAAGAAAAGAAGGAAAAGGTGAAAGAGGGGGGAACTAGAGAGGTATTTGTATCTGAGCCCCAGATTCTGCCGAGCGGTGTCCCAGGTTACTGATCTCGAGGGCGGCTGGCCATCATTGGCTGCATCGAGTGCATGGGTGACTGGCTGCCTGGAGCTGTTGATGCAAGGACCCACGAACAATTGCCATTCAAGGTAAGCACAGATGAATGTGGCGTGTTGCTGCCTGTGTGCGCGATCAGCGGGCGTTTTTCGACCGACGGGAGGGCGTGTGGAGGAACTTGAGCTGTTACATCCTTTGAGGAGAGGGGAAGATCACTGGATTCAACTGCACTGCCTCTTCATGGAGGCAGCAAAATATGCTTGTGAGATGCTTATCATTATTATATTGGTTCGAATTCCTTTGAAGTTTTTGGAATTCGGAAAGGTTGCATCTGGTGCTTTGTTGTAGTCTGCTGCGTGAAGCTGTGAAGCTGATGTTGATTGCAGGACGCTACGCAAGAGCTTCCTCCGTAGGATCGTATTCACCAGCCGAGCTATCATCAGGAGTCGGAATCACGCATTAAACAAACTTCAGCACTTAGAACACTGTTCTCAAGCTCATTTCCACTGCCGCTGGTGCAAACTTGCCCAGCCCCTGAAGCTCTTCCTGCGGCTGTGTTGATGGCGAGCTTGGTATTTTCATAACTCGCTGGTCACAACAACGCTGTTATGCTTCCCAAATGAACCCCAAAGCACAGATATGATATCCAAAGCTAATCAGGAGCGTATTTATAGTCGCCACGATCGTGATCTACTGTCCCGCCTTTCGAACGAGTGCTGTGCCAAACTACGCATGAGTGACACGAATATCTGCACGAGAGATCGGGATCAACCGAGGCTACGAAACTGCGAGATTTATGCAAGACTACATCGAGAAAGAAATGAAAAAAGGATTTACTACCGCACCGATTTTCTGGATGCCATTATTGAGACATTCTTTGTTCGCGGGCGGAGGATTCTAATTTCCAAAATGGCCCTCACAAAGCAGCAAAGGCAATACCAGCTTCTCCAAGAGCAGGCTCGTAACTGAACAGTAGATGTGCCACTGTTGGCTCCTTCTGCCTTTCTGAGATCTAACTTCTCTCTAACATCACTTCAGGCACTAACACAGTGTACCTGGGAGCCACAAGAAATTCGAGTGACAAAGCTATAATCGAAAAGCTTTCGGCTTTCTACAGTGTTCACTGTTCGCTGTGAAGACTTAATCGCGACTTACCGTGCGGCACATTAATTTCAAAGCTCGGTGCCCAGACAGTACGCATATGGAAAGGGGACGGCGGGGAATCCGCCCGTAGGATTCATAGGCGGTTGCATGCCAATGACCTCATCCTGCGGCCACGCCCAACGCAGGTGAGACCAAGTCTAAATTTGCTGCCACTTCACCTCGCTTTGTTTGAAGGGAATCTGTGCAGCACATGTCTCAAAAGACCTGTCGGCTAAAAACACAATGAAAGGTCTCGTTCTCACACCCTCGCGCCGCGAAGCGCAAGTCGAGGAACTTCCCAAGCCCACCCCAGGGCCCGGAGAAGTCGTGATTCGCGTCCAGGCCGTGGCACTCAACTCATTCGACGAGCGATATGTGTCGTCACCTATCGCTACCCAAGACAAACGCATCGTGGGCAGCGACTTTGCTGGAGTAGTCGACGGGGCCAGTCCAGAGCTTGCCAGTTCTTCAGACCCCCGCACCAAGGCCGGTGCACGAGTTGCTGGGTTTCTCCAGGGAGGTGTGTGTCTTTTCACTGTTCAGAATCTCTGGGAATGATGGTAGTTGACTATTGACGGTTTAATCGTTCTATAACAATGTTGACTCTATGATCCAACTAGCATGCTCCGTCAATGATCGCCCTGGAGCCTTTGCGGAGTACATAACCGCGCCATATGATCTCACTTGGACTGTCCCCTCTAATATCTCATTAGAAGGGGCTTCGACGATTAGCCTGTGTGGCCTGGCCGCTGCCGAAGGACTATTTGTACGACTCGGTCTACCGAGCCCCTTCAAGGGCAAGCAAACTCCGCCTCAAGATACAAAGAAGAAGAGCTCGTTCAGCATTTTCCGACTCGGTTTCTCGAGCTCCTCCCGCAGTAAGGGCACTCTGTCCCAGGATAAGGAACACCAGATGCCACTCAACGTTCTCATCTACGGTTCCTCAACGTCTCTAGGTCTCTACGCAGCCCAGCTTGTGAGGATCTCTTCTATCGCCTCCGACAGGACGATTCACTTGATTGGGGCAGCGAGGCTATCAAACCACAACTTCCTTCGACAGAAGCCTTATAGCTATGATTTTCTCGTCGACCACCGCGATCCAGACTGGGTCATACAGGTGAAAGCTGCTACGGGAGGCAAAGGGGTTGACTTTGCCATGGACTGCATTTCCGATGGCTCTACTGTTTACAAGTGCCACGAGATACTAAGTCCTGCTGCAAAATTTGCAGTATTTCGTGGTCCTATTGAGGGCCATTATGACCCGTCGAAGCTGACGATAAAACCAATTTTTGGTACGGTGTGGGAAGGGCTTGGCGTTGAGATTGGATACGATGGTGAGGCCTGATGCAGTGTCATATCAGGTTGCAAGCTTTCATCATTCCAACTGACTTCCCCTCCTAGGCGATGTCATCCCTGCAAACTCCGAAGCGCGCGACTTTGCCACGAAATTCTTCGAATTCTTAAGCACCGATAAAGCAGATGGCGGATCACAGCTGGAGCCAAATCCTGCAAGGATGATGCCTGGGGGCTTCGAAAGGATTGTTCCGGATGGTCTTGCTCTCTTGGGATCGGGCTCAGCTGTAGATGGTGCAACTACGCAAAGGGAGGAAGATTACATGCGCCCAATCAGTGCCGAGAAGCTAGTATACCGCGTATGAAGCCGTGAAGCTCGTATTTATGCGTTATGACGGGAAAATATATCTGCTCTTCGATAGCTTGCATATGTTCCACAACGTCAGCATTTCTTTTGTGGGAGTACCGAGAAAAAGTGGTGACGCTGATACGTCAAAGCTATGGTGATTTCACAAGAACTGCTAATGATATTGGGCGAGAAGTGCACATCTTCAATCTCTCTTTCAAATCACAAGAACATGGACTCTCGGAACTGTAGTGACTGATCGCTCTGTCGTCACGATTATTCGTGGGTGATGTTCATCGGTGTAGGGTAGTTAGACCCTTGCGGCGGAATAGATCCACTCTAGCGCCGAGAGATGCAAGCCATAGCGGGGCAATTGCAACAACCTTCCGTTGATGTTTTCGTCCGCGCTGCGCTCCAGAAAATTTCCATCGCATCACGGCTCCTGTTAAAAATCCGTACCACACGCGACAATGGGCAGGAAAAGCTTCAGGGTGAGCAGCACATAGGTCCATCAACGATACAATTGACAGAGACTGACCTGACTGCCATAATCTAGGGCAAAGGCCGACGTGGAGGCGGCGGCGGCGGCCGAGGCGGTACGCAAGGCGCCAACGAATGGCGCAACTATCCTGCTATTGTGAAGGAGAACCAGAAGCTCCAGGAGTATTACGACACCATTCTCCAGCTGCCGGACGAGGAGAAGCAGCAGTACTGGGATGCGCTGAAGCGCGAGCTCCCCAACAGCTTCAGGTTTTGCGGATCCAAAGGGTGCGTGCAACTGTCGCAACAGCGCTGGGGTGAAGCAGGAATGCTAACTAGGAACCGCCGTCGACAGTCACGCGCTCGCCGTCAAGAGACTCCTCCAGACCAGATACATCCCCGACATTGTCAAGATTGAGCACCAGGATGGCAGACCAGTCGAGGCGCCGATCCCAGTGCCCTGGTACCCGGACGAGCTGGCCTGGTGGATGACGACGCCCAAGAACATCGTCCGCAAGTTCCCTCCCTTTTCCGCGTTTCAAAAGTTCCTCGTCTCCGAGACGAGTGTCGGAAACATCAGCCGACAAGAGGTCGTCAGCATGATCCCTCCTCTGCTCATGGATCTCCGTCCTGGCATGACCGTCTTGGACATGTGCGCCGCGCCGGGAAGCAAGTCTGCCCAGCTGGTCGAGATGATCCACCGCGGCGAAGAGGCCCGCGTCAGGAAGGTGTTGCGGTCATTTGCTAAGGAGGACGGGCTTGATCTCGGCAAGGAGACCCAGGACGAAATTGAGGCGGATCTAGCGGCCGACGCCTCTGACAACGGCCGGGCCACTGGTCTCCTGATTGCCAACGACGCCGATTACAAGCGCGGCCACATGTTGGTCCATCAGCTTAAGCGACTGTCCTCGCCCAATCTCCTCATCACCAATCACGATGCTACCCAGTTTCCCTCCATCAAACTGCCGCCCACCGACCCTGCCTCCAACAAGCCGGTCTATCTTAAATTCGACCGAATTCTTGCGGATGTTCCATGCTCTGGTGATGGAACCCTGCGAAAGAACGCCAACCTCTGGAAAGACTGGCAACCCGGCAACGCTCTTGGCTTGCACTTGACCCAGATTCGCATTTTGGTCCGGGCTCTCCAGCTTCTCAAGGTCGGTGGCCGCGTTGTCTACTCCACCTGCAGCATGAATCCGGTCGAGAACGAATCCGTCGTTGCTTCGGCTATCGAGCGGTGCGGCGGATCGGCCAACGTGGAGATCCTTGATTGCAGCGACCAGCTTCCTGGACTCAAGCGAGTGCCGGGCATGAGAAAATGGAAAATCATGGACAAAGCCGCGCGAATGTGGGATACTTGGGAGGAGGTTGAGGCGTTCGCGAAGGAGAGCAACGAGGGCGTGATTCCTGGGCGTGTGTCTCAGACCATGTTCCCCAAGCTGGAGGAGTCCGGCTGCCACGATCTGCCCCTTGAGCGATGCATGCGTGTTTACCCCCACCTGCAGGATACTGGCGGCTTCTTCATCACTGTGCTGGAGAAGAAGACGGAATTCAAGGCCAGAAACGAGAACGAGCCCAAGGCAGCGCCTGCAAACGCCAATGGCGCTGTTGAAACTCCGGCCGCCGAGCCGGCCCAGGCAAAGGAGGAATCCAAGACTGTCGATGCGCCTGTTGCTACGGCCGAGACAGCCGAAGCTAAGGAGGATGTCAAGCAAGGGGACGGACAGCCCAAGGAGGAAGGTTTGCCGACGAATGGCGGCAAGAGACCGCTGGAAGAATCCGGTGCCGGAGAAGAACAGGCGTCTAAGAAGGCCAAGACCGAGTCCGAACCATCTGCTGCGGCCGCTACACCAACCGTCCAGCCGACCGAGGCCGTCACGAAGCCCAAGAAGAGCGGTCCGCCCGAGGAGCCCTTCAAGTATCTCGACCCGTCGCACCCTGTCATTCAGAACATCAAGGAGTTCTACAGCATCTCTACGCGCTTCCCTGATAACCGCTACATGGTGCGCAATGAGCTGGGCGAGCCCGCCAAGGCCATTTACTACACGACGGCGCTGATGCGCGACATCCTGACGGAGAACGAGGGCCGCGGCGTGCGTTTCGTTCACGGCGGCGTGCGCATGTACATGAAGCAGGACGCACCCTCGGCCGAGGTCTGCCGCTGGCGCATCCAGGCCGAGGGCATGCCCATCCTGCAGGGCTACGTCGGCGAGCCGCGCGTCGTGCACCTGCGCAAGAAGGAGACGCTGCGCAAGCTCCTCATCGAAATGTTCCCACGCATCTCGGACGACGCGTGGCGCAACTTTGACGAGATTGGCGAGCAGGTGCGCGACGTCGGCATGGGCTGCTGCGTGCTGCGCGTGGAGCCCGACGGCGAGGACCCGGACTTTTCGGAGCCCATGGCCCTGCCGCTGTGGAAGAGCATCCACTCGCTCAACCTTATGCTGCCCAAGGAGGACCGCTCGGCCATGCTGCTGCGCGTCTTCAACGATACGTCGCCGCTCATCAACATTACCCTGAACAAGCAAAAGGCCCAGAGAGAGGCCGCTGCCAGGCAGCAGGAGGGTGGCAAGGCTGAGGAGGCTACGGCCGAGGGTGAGAAGGCTCAGAATGAGGAGACGAGCAAGGACGTTGAACTTGCGGATGCAGACTTGGAAGACATGCCTTCGCCTGAGTAGGTGAAGGCGGATCACGGACGAGAGGAAGGGGGAAGATTCAGTTGATTTAGGGCACGACGAAAAATGGGTATCATGGGTTGGGACAGTGTACATTTTTGTCATTATCAATACATGGGTCTCGGGTTTTAATGATACAAAAAGTCTAGGTATGGTACATGCATTTACAGAGGCTCAGCCCCATGCGTTCACTCGTCCAACAAGCCAACCGTCCAGTGGACGATGCGATCCACGCCCTGCCCGTTGATTGCACTCACGGGGATAGCCGTGCATCGTCTCGTCCACGCTGCGTCGACGCCGCTCGGATGTGGCTCCCGCCCGGCAGTCACGTCTTCGAGGTAGGCCTTGAGCTCGCGGAAGTTTTCCTGCGTGTCGGGCAGGTCGGCCTTGGTGGCGACGACAAACCAGGGCTTGCCGGCAATGTGCAGCTCCGGCGATGGACCCTCACCGGGGGCCAGGCCCGCGAGGTCGGCATTCATGAGGTTGACAGGCCCGCGGGTGGCGTCGGACGCAAGGTCCCAGTCCACGCGGCCCTCGATCTCCCGGCCTCGCTCCTCCTCGTCGCGCATCTGCGCGTACAGCCCGACCTCACGCCACAGCGCTTTGAGGGCGCGGACGGCGTTGCCGGCAGCGAGGTCGATGACAAAGGCCAGGACGCCGGCGCGCTCAACGTGGCGCAGGAAGGCAATCCCGAGGCCCTTATCGAGGTGCGCGCCCTCGATGAGGCCGGGAATGTCGGCGACGGAGAAGCGCGTGCGCGGCTCGGCGTCAGTCTCGGAGGGCAGGCCGTCCTGGGGCTGCGCGGGATAGCGGCGGTGGGTCTGGACCGACGGCCGGCCCGAGTACTTATCGAGCACAACGGTGCCAATGTTGGGCTGCAGCGTGGTAAAGGCCCAGCTGCCGACGCGCGTGCGGCTGTTGGTCATGGCGCGGAGCAGTGTGCTCTTGCCGGCGTTGGGCAGGCCGACGAGGCCGACGTCGGCGAGCAGCTTGAGCTCGAGGGCGATCTTCATGGTCACGGCGTCGTCGCCCTTTGTGGCGAAGATGGGCCGCGGGTGCTCGCGCGAAGTGAAGTGCGGGTTGCCCAGGCCGCCGATGCCGCCGGCTGCGAGCAGGATGGGCTGGGGCGTAGGACGGGAGAGGTCGAGGTAGATGGGCGCAGGCGGCTGCTGCAAGAGCTTGGTGCGTCGCGGGAGGCGCGGAAAGGACGTGCTTTTCATCTCGGACTTTGACATGCCTGGGTACAGCAGCCACTTCTGGCGCTGCGGATCGTCGAGCTCAAGGTTCTCTTCTTCGTCTTCCACGAACTGCTCCTTGTTGCGTCGTCGCCGGAGGGAAAAATCGTCCTCCTCCATCTGCGCCGCATCAATATCGGCGTCGTCGACTGGCGGCTCCAGCTTTGCCAGCCTCGCTTTGCTCTCAAGCTCAAGCTGCTCTTCCCGCCTCCGCTGCTTCTGCATCGCCTTCCAGGCGAGGATGCTCATTTCCTCCTCGCCCGCGGGGTCCTGCCTCTCGAGCTCGCGCACAATCGTCCCGACGGGCACGGTGATGATCACGTCCTCGCCGCGCGAGCCGCCCTTGGCGCTGCCCTGGCCATGCTTTCCACGGCCAGCACGGGCGAATCGGCGGCGGGCGAGCTTATGCAGCGACGTCTCGCCGTGGGCGGCCTGGATGTAGACGTTTCCACCAGCACCGCCATCACCGCCGTTGGGAGGGCCATCGGGGAGGTAGGCCTCGCGCAGGAAGGAGACGCAGCCATTGCCGCCGCGGCCGGCGGAGACGGTGAGTTCGGCCTTGTCGGCAAAGCTGGGCGCGGAGTAGTCGTCGGGCCTGGGGTTGAGCCGCGACTCGGGGAGGTCGTTGACGGTGGGCGAGGACGAGGACGCGTGTCGACGGCGGGAGGGCGTGGCGGAGCGATTGAGGGATGGATGGGGGCCCCGGGAGCACAGTGGACGCAGAAGCGAGGGATATAGGAAGGGCGCAAGCGTTGAGCCCCCGGAGCATCGGGAGGCCATTGCTGCGGGAGTGAGTTGGTAGACAGTCGGATGTTGCTCGCCGGAGGTTGAGACGGGGAAATCTCGAGCGTGATAAGATAAGAGACGCTAGGTGCCTAAGGGCAGTGGTGGGTGGTGTGGAGTGCGGGACGGGCCTGCCGCGCCGTTGCACCAGGGCCTGTCACTAACGTGAACATCGCCGTTGTGATGAACAGAACTCTCTCACGCATCAACGCAAAGGCTCGCATTTGTCATGGACAGCAAATATTCATCAGATCGCTTCTGCCGCTTAGTACCGACCCCGTCGGCATTTGCGCTTACCTCAATTGGTAAGCTCGCCGTTCTCGACACAAGGCATTCGGGGCGTCCAGCTCGGCGACCTGCGATGGATGCATATGCAGCCTGCTAGCTCCCGCGTCGGTGCCCAGCCGCCCGTGATTCGACAATGATACTCGGAGCCGTTGCTCTTTGCAAAATGCGGTGAATATTCCACAGCTACCTACTGGCGCCGCGGACCGTCAGTGTCCTGCGTCCCGGAGAAGAGATGGGGCGCTGTGACATGACCATGGCAGTCCAGACCCCAGCGTCCGTACTCAGAGGCCAGTTTCTCGGCTTACAACACGGGAACAGCAGCTACGAGTACACATTCTCCGGGCTACAACACTTGTACCCACCACTGCAGAGCCGCGGCTCTTGCGCCTCTCAACACCTCACAAACATCCCCGCCTCACTAGAGCTTGGGCCAGAGTCAGACTGAAGAGAGCCGGCACGCTCGCGACATTCGCCCTCTGCATCTCTGACGACAGCCATTGAGACGGCCCCTCACTCCCTTGGGCTCGCGTCACTTCAAGGCTGCCCTGCACGACGCGAGCTCGTCTCTCATTCACACTTCTCATCGTCAGTGCGTCGCCGCATCCTCTCTACGATTTGCGTCTCGCTCTCCACACCACCACCTCCTCCACCACCACCCACCTGCAAGCACACTCTCGCACCTCAAGCCTCTCGCACCTCGGCTCGTTCCATACCGCCGGCCCATCTCAGTTGCTATCCATTGGGCCAGCCTGCATGCTCTTCGCCCTCCAGTATTCGAGCCACGACAGCGCACCGCCCGCGTGGCACTCCCGAGGCCCCCGTCCGCCTGTCACGCTGCCCATCTCCACCCAGCGTCCCCCAGCGTCGTCTTTTCCCCCGCGGCCGGCGAGCCTACAGCGTCTCCAACCTCGCCTACCTCGCACTCTCTTGCGAGTCAGCTCATTTGGGGGCTAGTCTGATCTGCTTCCACTGCCGCTGCAGCTGCTGGACGCGGCACACATCGTACTGCTCACGCGCCGACGCAGCCCGCTCTGATATTGGCTTCTCACGCCTCCACCGGAAGCAATCCCCGACCATCTGCTGTTGGTGCTGCTGCTGCTGCTGTGCTCTGCACCCGATTGCAATCTTCTTCCCACTTCTGCCATCTTGCACAGGTCAGTCCATATTTCACCGAACCTTCTCACACACACCATCGAGCCACCTTGAGCATTCAGCACTCACCCTCGTTCCTCATGAGGCCCTCAGGTGGGCTTGCTGAGAGAGTCTCTCCGTTCTCTTGTTTGTTTCTTCATGCACCCTCTTGTCCTGTTTTAGTTCTGTGCTTTGTTTAATATCGAGCATTTGTCTTACGCTGCTTCTTCATGCGCCGCGACATTGACATCTGACCTTCGCGGCGACGCCTTCGCTTACGCCATGTATAGTAGAAGACGCTTGACGGCTCCCAAGGGCATCCTCAGGATGGACCCTAATTGTGCCATATGCAACGCTCCGGCCGCGTTGGCATGCGAGTGTGAGGCCAAGGGCCTCGAGATGGCCGTTCGCCAGGCTGAGGATCGCATGATGCGCTCCATCTACTCTGATATACGGTCAGCGGCTGCCCATGGTATCACATTCATCGTTATCAAATTTTGCTGACGCATATATAGTGCATGGGTCCGAGCCCATGCTCAAGACTACGTTCTGGAATACTTCCGCTTGCTCGCTGAGCGCCGCAAAAACGCCCATACGTCGCATCTCGATCAAATATCAGCACACGCTTTCTACCACTACAACGCACCGCCTCATCCCAACCAGATTGCTGACGCCCAGGCAGCGCTCAAGCGTGGCATCGACGAGGATTGGCAGGCCAGCGTACAGCGCTACCCCGAGGTCCTCGAGTACTACTACGGCCTCGTCGAGCTCACTCTGCCCGCCGACGATGAGGCAGCCGTCAAGGATCCGCCTCTGAGCGCCCTCACCGGTCATCACCGCAAGGCTAACCGCCGTGCTGGAGCTGAGGGGGCAGCAAGCCTCGGCAACGGAGGCCCATTTGCCGCCGTGACCGGCCCGCCGCCGCCGCCTTTGGGCTACCCTGATCGAGACATGTCCGTCGAGCGGCGTGGCCCTCCGGGCCCTCGGGCTCGACGGTCCCGGATGCCGCCGGCCCCCTCATCCTCTTATTACGCGCCATATTCATGAATGAAGACGACGGAATGTTGACACGGCTCCTTCTCATGACGAAGACGACGAAATCCTACGAATTCCATGACGCATCCACGTATCCCATGACGTGGCTTTCTTTCTTATCTTCTTCTTTATTCTTCACATGCATTGGAGATTGGAGTCTAGAGTAAAATGTTGTACTTTTGCTCCAACATTTTGTCTTTGCGAGCGGTGAGACCCAGTGCAACCCCGGCTTGCGAAGCGTTTTTGGAGTGCCTGGTCCGGCGCATTGGATTTCTGAGCGGCGTAAAAGATACGTTGACATACAGCTTTGGCCAACAGATATGCTTGGGTCCCAGTGTTGACGAGAGTTGGCGCACCAGTGTAAATTTGGCTTGAAATCGTCTCCAGGACCACCTCGATCTAAAAGTCTACCCCCATTTTTACCCGCACTCTCAAAGGAGAGCATCGGCGCAAGGATCATCCTGCATTAGGTAGTGCAATGCAACACTACCCAACGACCGCCCTAGTACAATCTCACCTCGATCCGGCGTCGCATGACCACTCGGAGAGAAAGGAGAGCACGGGACGGCACGGCACGACACATCACACTCACGCCACGACGAACAGACACCGTGCGCATAACATTTAAACAAATGGAATTTTTTGGCAATCCGTCCTCCCATGCAGAAAGATATTGGTGTCTATGTACAATCATCACATTGTAGCAGATGGTCTAAAGTCCACACCTATCCGCGCTTGCTTGGACACTGTTAAACCGGGACATGGGATGAAAAACTTGGAACCCTTTCTCTTTTCTTGCCTGATTCGGATTTCCACACACACAATGAGTTGAAACGTGTTAGATTTTGTTGCTGCAAGTCCCCTAGCCGGTGCGCTTTTGGAGCAGCATACAAGCTGCGAGATAGTGGGGTGACGATGGGTGAAGGGAGCGCCGGCAGATGAATGGGGGATCGACGCGAGTGTCCTTTACTGCTTATCGGCGATGGAGGCATCCTTGACGCCGGCGGTGACCTCCTCGACCTTGTCGCCGTTGACGCCGTTGGACTCCTCCTTGCTGGCCGCCTCCTTCTCCTGCGCCTCAATAGCCTCAATAGACTTCTTGGCCTTCTCAATGTTCTGCCGAAACCGTCAGCTTTCACCACTTGCCCAAAAGGTACTTCGGTATACTTACACGCTGAGTCTGAGCCTCCTGATCAGACTTCCAGTGGTCAAGCTTGGCCTTGACCTTCTCGACGACGCCCGGGACGTCATCGCTGCTCATGGGGGGCTCAACGCCGATGAAGGCGCAGTCCTCCACGACGGACGGCGGGCAGTTGAAGAACTTGGACGAGGCAGCGGCGCCGCCCTTCTTGCCCTTCTTGCCCTTCTTGACGGCAGGGAGGTACTCGTCGTCCCTGTCAGCCTTGCTGACGAGCTTGGTGCCCTTGAGGGCAGACTCGTCAACGGTCCTCTGGGCCTGGGCGCCGAGGCCGCTGTCAGCCATGAGGGGGCTCTTCTCCGTCTTGTGGGTAGGGTCCAGGAACTGGAGCAGGCTGTTGGCGCGGCGGATCTCCTCGAGGTAGGCGGGGTCGCTGGCCTCGGCCAGGGTGCGCTCGGCCTGAGCCTTCTTGCGCTCACGCTCATACTGCTCCTTCTCGGCGGCCCTGCGCTGGCGCTGCTTGTCGCGGGCCTCGCGCTCGTAGGCCTGGAAAGCCTTCTTCTGGCCGTAGTAGTCGTCCTTGAGCTTGCGGATGGCCGTGTACTTCTCCTGCTGCTCGGCCTGCAGCTTGGAGCGCTCATCGCGGAGGCTCGAGATGCCCTTGTAGGCCTCATCCTGCTCGGCCTTGATGGCATCCAGCTCGGCCTGGATCTTGTTGTACTGCTCGGACATGGCCTTCTGCTCGGGGTCGTCCATGCTGTCCTTGATCTCCTTGATCTTGGCGCGCAGGTCGTCAATCTGCTTCTGCGAGTCGTCAAACTGGCCGAAGTTCTTGCGCATCTTGCGGAGGTTGGAGATGTCGCTCAGGGCCTTCTTCTCGTCGACGAGCTTCATGGTGCCCGAGTTGACCTGCTTCTCGAGGCTCTCGATCTGGCGGTCAATGTCCTCGGCGCTCTTGAAGGGGACCTTGGCCTTGGCAGTCTTCTGCTCGGCGATGCGGCTGCGGACCTGCTCGTCGAGGCGCTTGATCTGGTCGAGCTTGGTCGTGCGCGCATTCTTGCCACCGGCCTGCTTCTGGCGGATCTCGTTGGCCTGGGCAATGAGCTCCTGGCGGCGCTTCTGGGTCGGGTTGGGCTGGTCCTTGTTCTTGCTGGGCATGGCAATGTCGATCTTGGCCTTGATGGCGCTCTGTACGAGAGATGGGGTTAGCCCGACGGCACTTATATCAAGCCATTGGCGGGTTCGCATGAGCGGAACGCAGCTTGGGAGCATACCAGCTTGTCCATGGACGCCTTGTGCGCCTTCTCAGCCTTGGCGAGGGCCTCCTTGAAGGCATTCTCGTCGGGTCGGGTTGGGCGCGTGGCCTGGGGAGTCGACTCGGCCGCAGGGGCCTTGGCGGGGGCGGACTCGGCCATTGTGCAGGACAGGTCGGGGACAGAAGGGACCAGAGAAGCGAGGCCGATCTGAAGCCGTCGAGAGGGGGGATGCGCCTCGCAAAGGGGTCGGGAGAGCGGGAGCTTGCAGGTGCCACGAGATGTGTGCGGTGTCGAAAAATGGATGCAGCGCCGAATAATTTCTGCCCACCTGGCCAGGTAACGGAGCGGAGCAGGGGCCGCAATGGCACCAGGCTCGGACGGCCTGGACCCCTAAGAGCCTCGTGGATCGCCCCAGCAGTGCGGTGGCGCATCGCCCACGGTGCCCTGGGCCAGGGGGCCGGGTGCGCTGCTGGCCCAGCCAATTAGTGGACACTTCAGCGGCGGCCAGCCACAGCGCCCAAGCCTCCGACCAGGCGGCCGGTCTCCGGTGGCCGAGTCACATGACCCGCATCCTCTCTGCGGCAGACGGGCCCGCTGCAAGGCTGCGGCGCTCAGAGCAAACAATTTTCGATTCCGCTCCGACGACAAGGCACATCGCCTCGACGACAGCGACGACGACGACCACCACCGCGCCGCGCGCCCTCCACAGACCATCTACGTCGCGACCATGGATGACAACCTGCCCAACGATGCCAAGTCCAAGGAGGTGGTGCGGCTGTGGCGTGCCTGGAGGACGGTGCACGAGATGATTGCCGATCGGGTACGCATGCGCCGCTCCGTCGATGCTTTCGCGGGTGGTGATGGGAACAGATGCTGACTCGGCAACTAGGAGTACGAGCTGGCAGAGGAGGAGGTCAACATCTCGCTCGACCGCTTCCGCGACGAGTACTGCAACCCAGACGGCTCTCTAAAGTACGTCCGTTCATACGCAACAGCCCGCTCTGTTCCACATCGATGCCCCTACTTCCGCAGCCTGCTAACAACTTCCAACAGTCGCTCGAAGCTGCAATTCTCCGCCCGCCCCAGCGAGTCCATGCTGCGCAAGAACACGCCTCCCGCCACCGAGTCCAACCCAGACCCCACCCCCGACTGCGGCCCCGTCTGGGTCGAGTTCCTCACCGACAAGCAGTTCGGCGTCGGCCAGATCCGCCAGTTCGCAAAGTACGTCATCACCAACAACTACAAGACGGGCATCATGGTCACCCACGTGCCCCTGTCCCCCGCCGCGCGCAAGTCCCTCGCCAGCGTCGAGAACCTGGCCCGGATCGAGTGCTTCCTCGAGGACGACCTGCTCGTCAACATCACCCACCACGAGCTCGTCCCCCGCCACGTCCTCCTCTCCCGCGACGAGAAGATGGCCCTGCTCAAGCGCTACCGCCTCAAGGAGACGCAGCTGCCGCGCATCCTGCAGAAGGACCCCGTGGCGAGGTATCTCGGCCTCAGGCGCGGCCAGGTGGTCAAGATTATCCGCGTCAGTGAGACGGCCGGTCGGTACGCCAGTTACAGGCTATGTGTCTAGAGTGACGGTGCCGAGGGGAGGGTTGTTTGGGCTCGCCGGGGTGATAGAAGAGCAGGCCGACCTGGCTTGACGACGGCTGAGGCCCGTCGCACCTGTGGGCCAAGGAATGACGGCGTCTCGATGTGCATTTGGGAACAAAAGCTGGCGTTTTAGGGGTAATCATTACAACCGCAACCACGTGTTGTTACCTTGCAAAGAATGGCAAAGAATGGACATTCACATCAGAAATCGCTCGCCGCCTTGGACTCTTGTCGGGCACGATTCATCGCTGGCTGAATCGTCTAAGAAAGAGTCGCAGGCCGTGCCGCTTGTTTGCTTCACATGTTCAGATGTTTCTTGATTCGCTTTGATTGACCTACGTCTACCTGCGCTTACGCCACCATCAAAGTTGCCCCCAAGAGTACCCCTTCCTATACTCCGTAAGTCTCCTCGTAACATACGGCTGTCGCCGGGGTATATGCGTGAACGCGTAAAATCCAAATGCCACCCGCGCCCCTTCCCGTCATGATAATAAAACAATATGTCCAGATACCCAAATGGGGTCAATAAACCGTTACCCCCACGAAGCACCTGCTCTCCCACAATCGCCCGTGTGAAAAGCCTCAAAGTCGCTGCATAAAGTCGCCGCAAAGATTTCATGCCATGTAACGCCTAGTTCGACATCCGATGTCTAGAGATGGAAGAAGAGAAGTCCAGCAGAACCTCGCCAAGTAGTCATCCAAAATGTCGTGGAAATAATCGTGGATTGTGACGAGGGTGGCATCGGTGGCTGCCTACTCTAGGGCAGCCACAGGCTCCGAAAGCCTCACCTCAGCAAACCACCAGGATCCATGAGCTCTGGACCTAAATCCTTCTGGCTGACTGTATTCGCGGGTCGAGCCTGCGGGATGGGCTGCAACTCTGTCCCGCCTTTTGACTTTGCTCTCGCCGATCTCGTGTTCAGTGGCCCGAGAAGGCCACCCAGATCTTGTAGTAGAGCCGCTGAACCTCGCCGAACACCTCCCGTGGCCGCGGGTAATGGGGTAGGAGGAGCGCGAGGCGAGTTCGGATCAACGGAGGATGACGTAAAGCTCTCGCGTTTGTAGCTGCCACTGCTACTTCCATTGGAATTGTCGAGCAAGCCGCCAACGTCCAGGAATGAGAGCCGCTTTGAGTCGGTCTTCGTGAACGGGTCGACGTGCATGAACAAGTCGTCATCATGCTCCGTGTGAGGATCTTGGACCGCGCGACCCCGTTTTGAAAAGGGTGCGGGTTTAAATAGGTCTTCGCCAGGACTCTTCGGCTGCTCTCGTAACTCGGGGTCGATGCTGAGCCCAACATCTCTTACTAAGTCTTCGTCGCTGCCCCATTGTCGTTGTAGGGTCGGTCGTCGAGGGTTGCTGGACCGGTCGAAAGACTCGGCGATGGAACTCCGTCGGAACTTTTGCTTCTTGACGCCCCGATCTCGCACGAATGAGCCCAAAACAAGGGCATTCGCCGCGGCCGTCGCAAACAGAAGCTCCACGGAAGCCATGAGCGATCGATACTGCTGCCGGCTATGCTCTTCGAAGACGTGCGGCAGCCGATAAATGGTGACGGCGACGACAGCCAGGCTGAGAGAGAAGAGCAGGCTCAACTGGAGCTTCCTCTTGAAAGACATTTGGCTCTGCACAATGATGGGTACCGGAAAAGCGACCAGTAAAATGTCGGTGAGTATGTTGCAGGTGGCCATGGTGATAAGCTGGACATAGCCTTGCCGGCATTGGCCGCCTGGATCTGGCAAGACTTGCCAATAGTGACTGAAGGGCTGGCATTCGGACAAGCCACTGATGACGACGGCGACGAAAGTCACCACCAAGGTCCATCGGATGGCCACCAACGCTACCTCGTGTGATCGTTGCCACGCCAGGCCTGTTATTCTCCTGAGGAATTCAAGGATGGCAAATTTAAGAATCCAAAGCCTGTTGAATGAAGTAGTCAGCGCTGAGCATTCACGGTGACGAAAAAAGGGTTCATGAGGACAGCGACTCAGCAGTCAATGCTGCCAAGAGGCATGCAGCGGAAATTTGAGGTGTGAACGTACGTTGTCGCGTTGAAAAACCGACTGGCCAGGACCAAGCCACTGGCCACGCTTTTTTGATGTATTTGTGTGTCAGACAGGTCAACTCCGTCAAAGTTGGCGTTGTTGTTTCCGTATGTGAGGATGAAATGGACGCAGATCATGCGAGCTATTAGTGGTATTATGGCCGACGCGGCGATCTTGTCCTCGATGAAGAGCCTTTCGGTTCGAATAAACCGCCCGGCCACCCGTAGAAGGATCATCAGGGTGCAGAACGAGGTCGCCCACCAGCAGACAAGCAGCGTAGGCTTATCATCCCGAAATGGGCGGAGGGCCGGAGGGTCCGTGTAGATGGTCATCCTGGCGGTTGCGCTGACCGCGCCCGTCGACCTCCGCGGAGGATTCGACGAGCGAGGAAAGAGTTTACGAAGTCGAAATGGTCGATTAGCACCTTGCAGCGCGTGCGGCGATGTCAGAAGGCGTCGGGCGGTGCAAGCTCGCTCGGGTTGCAATGCTGACGTCGGGACGATTTCAAAGCGTCATGAGGCTGCAGACCGTTGCGATCTCGCTGGGGTGGCGACGTTCGTGGCGGCCGGAGGGGTCGGTACATGGACCGTGTTAAAGCAACGGGGAATCGCAAGGGTATCGCGTCGAGGGCGGGTGCGCGCAGCCGCAACAGTGTCGCCTGCGAAGATTGAGCGATTCTGGCGCTCTCAAGAGGTCGCAGCAATTGAGGGTGATTGTGAGGAGGAAGCGGAGGATGCGGCGGAGAGCGAAGATATTGCGGAGGCGCAAGTCAGATGCAGCCAAGTCGGCTCCAGTGACGAGCAGCGTCTGTTCCGCCCAAAACCCTCGCTCGCTGCGCTAGGCAAGATAGCACCAAGAAGGCGACGCCACCGTTGGGCCTGGCCAGGGCTCTCTGGGGCGCTACTGGGGCTGGGCTCAGACAGGGTCTGGTCTGGCGGTGGGCTTCGGGTGCGACCAGTCGATTCCCTGCCCGTCCGTCGCCGCCCGCGGCACGGAACCTGGGCGAGACTGCACACGGGCTGCCAAGTCTCCGGGATAAAGCCCGTTCAGCAGGGCTGCTGCGTAAGCCGAGCCCGTGTCGCATTCCAGGGCTGCTTGTCCACTGTCCATTATCGGCAATGGCTCCGTACCGACTGCATGCCGGGGCAGATTACTGCCACATGCTGCTCAAAGCAGCCATGCACAGCTGTCCTGTCAGTTCTTTCATCCACCATCGCCGTTGTCGGGTCGTTCTGGCGTGTTCTGGGCCACGAAGCCCTGGATCATCACGCGGTTTGGCTGGCCCGGTGCGCCGGGAAGCGAGCGTCACAGATCTAATGTTGGCGCCACACTGACTCGCAGCGACGGCCGTTTACGCTGGCTGGCAGCACCCATGCCCGCGAGAGATAAGGCCTAACGGCCTCGTAAGCGAACGCCGAGTATTGGTCGGGAACAGGTGGCTGACAGGGCGCTTCCTGGTTGGCCGAGAAGCGTGGCCACCGCAGCTCTGGAGGAGGGGGAAATAACTGGAGAAAAAACGTGGAGCAGCTGGTAGATTCCCACATGAGCGCGAGCTTTGCGGATGGGGCCGCCACTCGAGCATCCAGCTGGTCGTGCTCGCCCGCTCGGTCGAATAAGCTTTCTCGTCAGTTCGTTGCCGCGGACCACAAGGCATCAAGAGATATCAGCGTTACTTGGTATGCGTACTTTGATGGAGAGAGCTCGGTGAGACGGGCTAGAGTCATCCAGCGCACGCTAACCCGGCCTGAGACCGAGACAGTGGGAGCCGAGAGACCACAAGATAACCTTGAAGAACCCGCGACATGACAGCGTGCGCGACAGGTGGTAGCCCTCGACATGACAGGTAGTACGTCTGGATCGCCCGTGATCAGTGCGGGATCGGCAAACGAGGATTGCAGTTCAATTGCCGAAGTCGGCCGAGTGCTTGGTGGTGTGGCCGGCGAGAGATAGGCACGCGCACGGAAGCTAGAACGACACTGTGCAATCAAATTGGCCAGAACCTAGCCACTATCGAGAGGCTTCGCTTTGCTCCAGGTTGCGATGCATAGGTACTTCTCGCGGTCGAAGCCAGCCGCGACGGGTCGAGCTGAAGGCTGTCTCTTTGCGCAGTCGCTGCACATGTCGGGCCGCCTTTCTGCAGCCCCCGGACAAGGGAAGAGGCTCCATCGAGGTGCAGCTGCCGTGCCGCCCCGTTCCTGGTCCTCACTCGTAGGAAGGTGCTCGCTCCATCGAGTTGACATGCAGCGACAAAGGAGCGTCGCGTCAGGCAGCAGTATTTCCATCAGCCGTCAGCTCAGGGCATGGAGGCATTACACTGTTGCCCTTGCTTGTGTTTACCGAAAAGGGCGGGAAACCGCAAGTACTCCGCAACTCCATGCAGCTCCGGCGCGAGAGTACTCTTCGCAGCCGCTCGGCCCTCCCCTAGACGCGACTTAGGAGATGGGGGCTACACTGACGGATACCTTACTAAGGCATGAGTAGAGTTGAGTGCTCGAAGTGGCAGGCGATGCCGCGCCATGGCCTTCCTCTGCGATCCATGGCTTCAACCCATTGGCCAAATTGAATGCGCCGCTCTTTCCCGCGGCGTGTGCTCCCTTGCTTCATTTGGCTGCTGTATCTCGATCGAGTCTTGCCAACTGAGTCTCGCGGGCATTGCAAGCAACGCCGCATCGCAATGTTCCAGCGCTGCTTTGCGCCGCTCCGACGGCTGTCGTCTCCGGGACTGCGTCCCCGTACTAACGTTGTACAGCGCCGAACTCTGCGGAGCTCAGCCGCTAACCTTACACCAAAGCTTCCCATACCCATAATACCCGTCTTGTTCATCACACACAATAGTTCGCTCACTCTTCCCTTGCATGCGCCGAGATTGATAATCGAGGTCTTGGCTCCATCAGTGCTCGCATCGGAGTCCCGCATCTAACGGAAATCCGCGACGGAAACCTTTGAGCAGTCAGTAACGCGGCATATTGGCCACGTCAGTGAGAGTCCACTGTGCGACCTGCGCGGTGGTTGTGTGGCCACGGGCACGAGGACTCGTACCCATGAGGTGTCCGTTCCCGTGGTCGACCAGCCTATGTCGTGTCGGTTCGGGTCCCAGCACAACGGACTGCAACCCTGCAGCACAAGAGCAAAAGGTCCTGGCCAGCAACATGACACGGCATGGGAGGAGTATTCATCGGCAATTCGCGACTTGAAGGCCATGGCTCACGGAGAGACTCTACCTCTCTCATCACTGTTGGTCTAGCACGCGTTATTGGGAATCTGTCGCCACCGGCGGCCTCTCAATGGACCACTATTGAAGCTGTCGTCGGCGCCGAGCTTCTGTCTCCAGTCTGTGCGCGCCTGGACCGTCATGGTGTCCCACCCCCTGGACCCCTTGCTCCCCCACAGTCCATGTCGATTCGATGTGGATCCACACGCACTCCGTACTCCATTGCATTGATGAGATGGGGCGATGCTCATCACGAACTGCCCCGGCATGATCGCCTCTTGTTGATCCTCCACGGTCCACAGTCGGCGCTAATTAATACTGTCCAACGCGCATCTCAAGTCCTTGGGCCGAGAGATCCCCTCATTTGATATTTCTAATCAGGAACCATGGTGACCCATCCGACGCACCCATCGCATTGGGCTGCAGAACTTCCAAGCCGCTCCCACGTATACCGCGTATTACGGAGTATGACGCGCCGCAGTCTGTCGCACGAATTCGTAACATCCTCAAGCTGCGACCAGCCAGAGCCGCGAGAGCTCAATAGGCTCCCACCTCCAGGATTTGATTCCTCGACCAAGGCTTGATTCCTTTCGGAGCCGAGCTTCAAAACTCCCCCAGCCGGCTCCACTCCAGATGCCGGCCGGCACCTCCATCAACGACACTGCTGCAGCTTGCATTCACCATTCAGCAGATGGACGGCATTAGGCAATGCTTGTTGCCCATGTACTGCCTTATGTACCAAAGGACGGAACAGAGCATGGCAACAGAGTGCGAGCCTCCAGGAGCGTGCGAATCCGGCTATGCTAAGAACCAAGAGCCTTGGGTCTCGTTCGAAGTGTCAACGTTACCGCACGTGCAGTCTTGAAAATGCTGGATGACGGCGCAGACCACCATAAAAAAGTTCCTCAGAGGGCATAAGACGCTTTCTCGTTGGCTACGTTCCCAAGAACTGGGATCGTTGTTCGCTAGCGCCAAGTCTCGTGCCGAAATCTCCTTTGGGCTTGCCTACCTCCTCCATATGGTCCCTTCCAAGAGGATTGGGTCTTGCCACGCCGCCGCTACCCGCACCGCACAACAGAACTGCTGTGACGGGCTCACTGATACGTATTTCATGCCTCTTAAAGATAGCTTGGCCGCCATACACCGTCATACGATGCGGAGCTCGGCAGCTTCCCGTCTTGGACCCCTCACGAATCTGACCTCCCCTGTCTCTTGAACCCTGGTTCTTTTCGTCTACCTCAAGTTGAGCTCCTGCAAGACAGCGGTGATCATTCCCTTGTCTGCCTTTGCCCAATCGACCCCCATCAATCTTTCTCCGACGCCCTGGTAATTTCCCAACAGACCCCACAATTCATCGACCACAGCGCTCCGCACTCGTGGCCAGGGGTGAAACATGAGGGCGCCGAGTCTCCTGCGTGCCTCTTGCACACCACTCGCATGCTCACTGCCACCGCTGCTCAGGGATGCCACACCACCGTAGACCTTGACACACGCCAGGATCTTCCGGACGTTGCCAGTCTTGTAGCCCGCCTTCTGCGTCTGCAGGCATAGGTCGCGGAGATTGAAATCCTCGCACTGTTGGAACAAGCCGCTGGAAAAGAGAAAGGCGATGATCTCGAGCGTCGGGACGATGACCCGGTCCACGCTCTGGCGCGTGCGCAGGTTCTGCAGCAGCCCAGCGCAGACGAGGTTGAGGTTGGCCCGTGACGCTTCGCAAAAGCTCGTCAGGGCGGCGCGGCTGGCAATGACGAGCTCATCGTTGCCCGTGTCGGCGGACGTGACGAATCCAGCAAGGAGCTCAGTCATGCAGGCCGGCTCGTCGCCTTTTGCGGACTCGGAGAGCCAGGGGTGTAAGCCGTCTGATGAGACGAGATGGAGCAGCGTTTCAAAATACAGCTTGGAAGAGAAAGTCATGGTTCGGAAACGTTCGGCATGACTGCTGTTGGTCAGCGATGACGCGACAAGGGCGTGAACTGTTGGTTCGTGGGAAATGAACTTGCCTCAACTGCAGAGTCAACACAATCGCAGCTTGAGCTTCAGAGCGGACGCGGTCCAGCTTCTCGGCCGAGAGGCGAAGAGTGCTGTAGAAGAGCGTCTTGATGGAGGTTTCCACCCACTCCTCCTGTCCGGCAGCGCTGTCACCAAGACTCTCCCACAGAGTGCGCACCGCCCTCAGGGCCTGGACGCGCACATGCGAACCCACGTCGCCTTGTGCGCTCGTTGTATAATCGTTTAGCCCGTCCGTCAACAAAACCAAGAAGGTCAACGGCTTCGCCTGGAGCACGCGACTGCGTATCAGGCTTCGCAAAATGGCCACTCGGGTCTCAATTTCCGCATCTGTGCGCCATCTAGTGAGAAACGCTTGGCAGACGGCATCGGCCTCTGTTCCGCTCGGACCACCACGAAGTGCAGCGAAGGGTTGTGCCAAAGCCAATGCATGGAAATAGCCGTGTCCAGTCGCAGCTGCGCGGCTGACGGGTTTGCTTCCGACCATAGTAATCCAATATTGCAGCGTCTTTACCCAGTCCTCGGGCTTAGAGAATATAAGGAGTAGGAGGGCGGCTTCAGAAGCTGGTTCGACGGCCTCGGTTTCGTTTCTATTCAGCCAAGACGGTATGACAGCACGAAGTCTGGAAACGAAGGTGTCGATACCGGCGTCGGTGGACTTGCTTGCGTCAAAGGCAGCAATCAAGTCTCGGTATCCGAGAGAATTCCCAGGGGATAACGCATGCTCTCCAGTATGCAAATCTGCGGGAGAGACATTGGGTAATACTGTTGCCTGGATAATAGGCAGCAAGGAAACAACAAGTCTGCTGGCGCCTTCGGCAATTAGTTCAGGCTTGCGATACTCCACCGAACAGCAATCCTCTAGCACATCCGATACACTGTTTAAAATTTTGCGTAGCAAAGCGGCGTCTGGTGCTGCCTGGTAAGCTTGCCCAACGGTCTGACGGACGACTAGAGGGAGCTGGTCCAGCACGGACGCGAAACAGAGCAGCAAACCTTGCCGTTCTTCGACTTGTCGCTTTTGAAGTGAGCAGATCCGGTCCGTTAGCAGTCCGATAGCCGCCTCAACCCTCGAAAGCGACCTCTCAGGGCTGACGCCTGACAACTGCGCCGTCAACGCGCCAAAGGCAGAGCCCACAACTCTTCGTGACGGGGCGTCCATGTCGCCGATTCCTCGCCAGCCAACGATGCCGTCCAAAATAGCTTCGCCGTATTGGGACGACAGTTTGGTAGCCTTGATGGCAACCTCTTGGATGGCGCGCGATCGCCTGGCGACGGCATGGTAGTCAACCGTTTGCACAAGGGCGATGCCCTGCTCGACGGTGTCTGGGTGGCGGCCGACGAGTTCCTGAAGTGCGGCTGAGGCACCACGGCGAATGTTTCCCGCGGGATCCAGAGATGCGGTTGTGACAAGCTCAGTGCCGAGGACTTGTAGGATGGAGCTGCTCTCCTGGTGAGACTTAGCCGCGAAGACTGACTTGGTGGGTACTTCGAGGAGTTCTTTGCTCGTGTATCGACGAGCAATGGCCCATATGCCGAAGCAGGCTGCGTCCCGAACATTGGCTCCCACACTGCTGCCCGAACTACTGCGCTGCTCGAAGGACAGGCCGAGGAGTAAGGCGCGTATGATGTCTGGGAGCTGTCTCGCAGGCGGCGAGCGCCGGTAAAGAAGATGCGAGAGCGTGAGGATTAGACCATGCCACTCGAGGTGATTTACCGCGGACAGGTCGCGAACCGGTTTGCTTCCCTCACCACCGGGTTGCTTAATCCACAGAACATTGCGGTTGAGCGATTCTAGGACAGCCTCCACAACCTGGGACGCCATGTCCGGGTCCAGCTTCAGCGTGATGATGCTAAGGGCTTTGCTGGCTGAGAGCCGAACCGGGGTGTCGTTATCGGAAACACTCTCCAGCAGGCACCCAATAGCTGTTTCTGTGAGTTCCATGCTCGCCATGTCCAGGGCTGGCTTGCGCAGTACCAGTACGATGATGGAGCGGATGACCTTGAGGATCATCTTGCGCACCAGCGCCAGCGAAAGCAATGACTTTGATAGCTCACTGTCGCCAAGTGTGATGCCGTAGACTGTCTGAAATATCGACGGCAGGTACTTGTCCATATCTGAAGTTTCGGCCGAGGATCGAAGTACGCCGGCTAGAAATGAGAGGACGCCGAGGTAAAAGAACGTTGTCTCCCTAGGTGTGTCCTTTGGCGGTCGGAGAGACGCCAACGCCCACCGAACCAGACAGTCAAGGACTCCAAGCTGCTGCATATCTCGACGCATCGAGATCCTCACCAGCAGCGCCTTGGCAGCGTCTCTCTCCTTGCCAGGGGAGGAGAAATACCTAATGGCCAGAGGAATTACGCGCATTGTAATACCTGGGAGGTTTTCCGGCCACTGGAGCCCCTGGATGGTGGGCAGACTTCCATCCTCCATGTCCAGAGATGAGATGGTCGAGAGGTCAAATGGCGCAAGGAGGAGGTGCGACAGCCACAACAGCACCACATACCGCTGCTCCCACTGCCACGCCCGGGGATCGCTTTGCGAGCGTTGCCCTTCGGCCTCTTCGATAGCCGACAGCAGAAGCTCGAGATATCGAGTCTCAACGTTGAGGAATCGCACAATGACCTTTTCGCCACGGACCTTGCAGAAGGCGTACAAGATGCGACAGAGGGCTTGGTCGAGGGGCACGAGGAGCTTGGACGGCGCCGAGCTGCTCCTCTTGGCGCGGTGGCGCGTCTGGCAGTACTCCAGGTACGCATCCGCCAGAAGGGGTATCCATTTGGGCAGGTGAGGGTCCAGCAGCTGCGGGAGCTCTTGGAACGAGTCCAGGATCTGGCAGAGTTAGTGAGTGCGCCCGCCGAGGGCTTGATGAGGGCGGGACTCACCACCGTGGTGGACTGGAAGGTCTCGTGGGCGCGAACAAAAGAGCGGATGCGCGTGCCTCCCTGGCCGTCGGGTTTGCGGAAGAAGGTCGTGAGGGCGCGGTCGAGGTCGGCGATGAGGTCGGCCGAGATCTTTTGCAGCTTCACGTCGAGATCTGCTTCGGGAGCGTCCATGGTGTTTTCTCGGTCTGCTGACGCAGGGACTCGAAAATGTGCCTCGTTGCAAACGGAGCGAGGGTCGCTGCGCTGGATCTAGTCGCTGCGCTGTGCCTGGAGGCCGTTGTCAAAGTGCTCGTGATCTAGGCAACATCACGACGAAGCGGGCCTCGATGTCGTTCAGGGGCTCCTCATCAGGCAGCAGGGTTCGTTTCCCACGGCCGTAATTCGCTTGCAGAGTTCAAAATCATACGCCTTTTTGGCAATCGGAAAACGGCCTGACGTAGCCGGAGTGCTTGAGGCGTTGTCTCACGGGTCCTTCGGTGAAAGAGCAGGGGTATCTTGAACTGAGGTTTGGAGCATGAGCCTGTGTGGGGCAGGCTCGCAATCTTTCGACGAGAGGTTGAAGCCCTACAGGGTAGGCCAGATCCCTCAACCTCTGCAAGACGTCTTGTCCAACCACCTCGAAAGCTTGTACTCCGTATGCTGGATCGAGCCACTGAATGGGTAGAAAATGCAATTTAACTTTATTTGATCACCTTGAGATAGTAAAAGCGTGCGTGTGAAGTCAACTCCGATCGTCCCTGAAAGTTGTCATGGTGGCGTGCAACTACACCACTGCGCTTTGGTCAACAAAATATCGAAAACCTCGCCTTGATTGAGGTTGAGGCTATAAATTCCGGCGTCTGACGATTTTCCGTCAACGCTACCGCCTCTATATGACCGCTTATATGATACTAGCTTAAACATTATGAAAAAAAGAAGATAAAGTTGATCGCGCTCCAAACTCCATGGTCGGGTGTGGTATCATGCAGTCGTCCCGCCATCGTAAGACTCCGGCCCAAGTATACCAAGGCATGTCCAGCGTCAAAGAGCAAAAAACCGCAAAAAGAAAATCACGACGTCACCGCAATCGCCGCTACGATGGCGTCCAGAGCACTACTCTGGCTCGGGCCCGAGGCGGCAGTTACCGGCCCCGCCCACGCCACGCCCAGGTGGTTCTGGCCGTTGCGGTTCTTGGCCCAGATGGTGTCGGCGTTCTTGGTGATGAAGTCGGCGAACTCCTTGTGCGGCGCCGCCTGGTTGAGGTAGCCCAGGTTGCGCACGAAGACGCCCTTGAACTGCGCGCCGTCGCGGCCGCAGTTGCCCGGCCGCAGCTCGCACTTGTCCGTCTCGACGAGGACGCCGTCCGGGTTGGCGAGCGCCTTGATGGCCGTCTGGGCGATGCCCACGGCGCGCTCGATGTAGCTGACGTCGCGCGTCGCGATGCTCAGCTCCGTAAGCCCGCCGAGGATGACGCCCTGGTTGTAGCTCCACGTCTGCAGCCCGTTGTTCTTGCAGTTGCCGTCGAGGCCGTCGTTGATGAGGCCCTGCGCGTTGATCATGCCGCTCTGGTTGAACCACGCCCATTGCGCCTTGGCGGTCTGGAGGAACACGGGGTTCTGGGGGATGCGGTTGGCGAGCGAGGCGGCCACGGAGAGGTAGAGCTCGTTGGCGATGGCGTTGACGTACTTGCGGTCCTTGTTCCAGTAGATGCCGCCTCCGCAGGGGGTGCCCCTGCCGGTCTGCATGTCGTTGAAGATTTCGACGGCCGAGTTGAGGTAGTCCTGATCGCCCGTCACGTCGTGCGTACGGATCAACGCCAGCGCCCACCAGCCCTCGTCGTCGTAGAACTCGTTGAGGAAGTTGTCGAAGCCGCGCTTCTCGAGGAACTCGCGCTTCGCCATGCAGCCTGAGTTGCGGTCGAGGCAGTACACCGACGAGACCATGCCTGCCGTGTCCAACGTCTTCAAGGTCTGGACGTTTGTCTTTTGTGCGTTGACGTACGTGTTGCGCATGTAGCCACCAATGTTGAGCTGGTTTGCTTCGTTGAGGCGCAACCCGGCGAAGTCGGCGAGCGTGGTGAGGGCGTTGGCGCTGTTCCACCAAGCGTCGTCCCAGATGCCAGTCATGACATTGTAAAACTGGTTGTTGAGTTGCTTAATCCCCTGGACGGCCTCGTCAACGTATGCTGAGGAGTTGGCGGCAGCTGCTGTTGGTGTTGTCAAGTTGCATATGGCAAGGGCGAGGGCGGCCCGCAAGCCACTGTGTCTGAGGAACATTTCAAAAAGAATGGATGGCTTTTACGTCGAGGGGATGTCAGGTCCGAGCAGACGTGTAGGAGGACCGGGAGGAAAGGGGGAAGCCGGCGACAGTGAAGGCGAGTGCAACGAGAGGTAAACGCCCGGCCTTGATCACGAGAGTCATGGGCGACGGTCGACGTGCGGATATATCGTATCACAAGGCCAGCTCAACGGCATGAAGAGTGAATCAGGTGGAGAAGGCGAGCAGGGAAGAGGTCGAGATGTGACATGGTATATAATTGAGGGTCGCGGGCGATGCGGCGCCGGAGAGATTTGCCGCCTGCGCATTTACACGCCCCTGTCAGTGTTCGTGATAGACCACAGATACCGAAAGGATCGATAGAGGAGGGCGAGGCAAAGCCCCGTTCCGTGGAGGTGTCCATGCTTCAGGTGAGCCCTGGGCAGACTGGGTACGGGAGTTCGTGGGTCGACGCTCGCACCGCAGGCCACGGCCTGGACCGGAACCTCCGAGTCGCCGGCCAGCCTGTCCTGCTGGGCCGCGGTGGAGCACGAGACAAGGTCAGACAAGCCACGCTGCTCGCTGCGCGGGAGACGACGAGCGACGACAGGGTTCTCGCATCGATCGAGGGCGGAGGGCCACCCAGATTGGCGCGCGCGAATTGCGCAGGGGACGGCGTCAAGGCGGGCACGGAGCCGCGGGGCCCAGGAGAAACAGGGGAACGGAGGCGCAGAGACAAAGAATTGTCTGTGTGCCGGGCCCGCCGTGACGGGTATCGGGAGTGGTGGTGTTTCAGAGCATAGTTTGGGACATCATGCCCGGCGCTGAGGGGCGAAACATCGATAGACCGCTAATTACGACTGGATCGCACGGCTCGACGTATCGCTGGGCCTCCTTGGGCCGTGAATTCACAGCATTTTCGGAGCATTGATGGACAACGCGCTGGGGAATGCGCTGTTGCGCGCCCGATATTGCCTGCTTGGGCTGGCTGTATGCGTCCATCTTTTGCGTCGGTGGGGCGATGTTCTCGTGTCGGTGTAAGTGATCGTGCACTGCGTCGAACGACGGCCTCACAGCCTTGCTTCGATCCAAAGCGGTCTGAATGCGATTCCAGACCCGGCGTCGATGCCGTGTCACGCTCAACGGGCACACGACACGTGCGACGCGCCGGGTATTTCCATCCGGGCCCGTGAAAAACGCAGCGGCACATGGAAACGGCGCCTGTTGCCGTCCGCTTCTCGTGGGGGAAGCTGGATCAAGCGCCGAAATGCCGTCATCCGCAGCGTGGAGCGGTCAAGCCTGGTATCACGAACGCGGCCACGTGAGCAGGTCGTTTTGGTGCAACGCGATGCTGAGTGTAAGGTTTTTACTTCCACGCATCGTCACTCTGTCAGGCGGATCCAGATCGCCCGGGGTTCCACGGCAAACGCTGGGCTCCTGCACGGACGCCCGCAGGGGTCGCGGTCCACGGTCGGCGGGAGCCTCGCCCGGCATTGACGTGCGTCTCCCCATCGGTCCCCGTCTCATCTCCCTCTGCACGGCCTCGTCTTGAGCGCTGCACGTTCTTCTGCGTGCGCTCACTTTGTCTCCGATAGAGCAGCTGAGCGGCGAGCTTGCCATATTGGACCATCAAAGGCGGTAGAAAAGGATAAAAGAAATCGCATAAGCTTTCTAAATTTGGCCCACCATAGCGACCATTGGATTCACCCACTCAAAGACAGAAAAACTCGGCGCTTGCCCGTTGGCCTGGAGCCTCCCGCGGCCTGGGGGGTTCCGCGCCCCGGTCTCAGCGGACCCTCATCGGCGTTTCATGCCGTGCCATCGAGCGCATTGCACGTGAAGAAAAGCAGTGCCATCGTGGCTGTGCCGCCTGATGAAGGGACAGATGCCAGCCTCGAAAAATGCGAACAAATAGGGCTGTTGGGCCGGCGACAACGCGCACGAGGCAGCCGTGTGCGCTCAAGTGCGCTCGTGTGCCCTCCCCGGCTCATGAAGTATTCATGAGCGCAGGAGCAGATCTTTGCTCAAGTAGGGTATTCCCTGACGCGGTCGACGAATTCGGCAACGTGCTGGAAGGCGGCTCGTGGCCCCTCAGCTGGATCTTGAGCTTGGGCTCCCGTGCGCCATGTCTTGGGCTGGCCAAACCGATGATACTGACCTTCCTCTAATCGGGAAAAGCAAAACTGCACCCTGCAACGCAGCGAGGACACATGATGCGTTGCTGCTCACCTCCTCCAATCCAAGCTTCTTTCTGTAAATTTCAGAGTACAACGAGGCGACCAGCTCGATGGCCAGCCACCGAGCAATACGGCGCGCGTGCAACGCAGACTATCGTCTCCGTGCAAGTCATCTTGACAGAAATCCGTACGTGCCACCATGCACAGCTTCCAACGCTGGTCATGCTCTCCAGTCCCTCGTCGTCCATCACGTTGATGCTATCTCAGCTTCAGCTATGCCCCCGCGAAACAAGCGGAAGAGCCCTCTCGAAACACGGGGAACCACGCCCGCGATATGGGAACATCATGGCCCGGCACCGCGGCGAGTCACATCCATGTCCACCCCTTAACCTCGGATCTCGCCATCCGCGTTAGTTTTAGGCAGTGGCCGAGAAACGAAAAACAAGAAACGGTGTAAAGTTGGTACATCGTCGCCCAAACACGTTGCCGGTAGTCCGACACGTTGTCCCACGGTTGACGTGTTCCCCTTGGATGGCGACATCTCGGGTGTTGCACTATAGAACAAATCGCGTGCACAACGACATAATGGCACGTTGCCGTGCATGCACCTCTGTTACATTCAAAGAAGAAAAAGGCACAGCTATCTATAGGCCAAAAACACTATCCAAGCAAGAATGGGTATATCCTTGGTTTCCAAACCCTGTCCAACGCCAGCCTGTCCAACCAACAGGTCATGCGCTCACAGGTCTCGTATCCCGGTCTTGCCGCTTTTCAATCATCTCCAGCGCCGAATAGCCATCAAAGAAGAGTGTCAGTCGTTTCACCTGCTGCTGCCACGTGTATTGAGGCGCAAGGTGGAGTGGCCCGTCTCCCGACTGCTCGTCGACTCGGCGAGGCTAGGCGGCCGCCCCGACCGCCGCCCTCCTGTAAACTTGGACAACATAGACGAAGAGCCCGCCTTATGCTTCTCGTTGGTCAAGATGCTCGCACGGTCAGAGAAGGAGTCGGCCGTGAGCTCCTCCACGGTGGTTGTGTCGATAAACGCTTGCGGGAAGATGCCCCATTTGCCCTTGGAATTCGTGCCCGACCAGCACCAGTGCTCGGGATGCGACCCTAAAACATGTTAGCTCTCCAGTTCCAGGGCGGGTGGCGGGCAAATGCTTACAGCTTATGTTGGTGATGATCTCATTCTTGTCAAACTTGAGCCAGTCTCCCTTTTCCTTGTCCTTGGGCGCAAACTTCCACTTCGACTTGGCACGGATGTGGCTCGTTCCACCCAGCTTAATCTCGTCCTCCGGGGGGAGATCCAGCTTGATAATGTCCGTCGGCACCGATGCGAATACACCGTCGTGCCACGCGAATATCCACTCTCCACTATACTTGGTCGGCCAAATGATTCCCGTAACCTTTGCGCCCTGAGCTAGTTCCAATGCGGCCGTGCGATCGTAAAGTAGTCGTTGCCCGTATATCCGTCTAGCCTGCTCCTTGGCAACACCCGTCGGATGGCCAATCACCTCAGAATCTTCCTGTTGTACCGGGTGCGGCTCGGGCGGGTGCGTGAAGTGAAGATCGAAATCGTTGTGCAAGTGGGCTGGCACTTCGGCTTGATCCACGACGCAGATCCCTGGAACGTCCGGTAGCGGCCGTGGGTGTAGGGCGAGGTGGCTGAATAATGCCTTTGTTGTGAAGAAGACGGTAGCATCGCTCGGGTCCAAGGTGTAGCCCTGGTGAACACAGAAGACGCAGCCGTACAAGACGTCATCGACTCGCTTCGCAGGCAAATGACTCTTTTGCAGAAAGCGTAGCCGATATCCAATGTTGTTCTTGGTGAAGTTTCCAGCATCTATAAAGTAACGTGGTCAGGATGATTTTCCGGCAGAGCCTTTGTAAGGGGAGAAAGCAAACTAACCTTCCTTGTTCACGTCAATCTCAACCTCGCTAAAGTCAAGCTCGTAGAGGCAGCCCGTGCACCTAGCAACAACCTTCGTCATGCCTCGGCGAACTGGTTTCTGCGCTTTCTTGATTCCAATGTCACCTCTGACAACCTCTTTGGCGCCTTCGCAGAAAGCTTTGTGATGGTAAAAGGAACTGGCTGAGGTGATATTGCAGTCCTTTGAGTGTACATATGTTTCCGTTCTCGCATTATGGGTATTGCCTTCCGCCAGAATCAACCCACTGTCAACCTCTGTCGTAGGAATCATCGGCGGGGGTGCCTCAACCGTCGGCTGGTCCTGCTGAGAACTCGGGGAGCGTGGTTCGTCGTACTGCGTGGTAAAGTTCCTGGGGATAGGTGGAACAGGAGGAGGGGGATGAGAAGCTGGCCCATTGCTCACGACGAGCAGTTGGTGATGTCCGGCGACATCCCCTGAAGCGGCTGCAGACTCGCCAGACATTCTGTGGGACACGCCCGAAGAACGTTGGGAATATGACGGCATGGGAGAGTAACGCGGCGGAGGCAGTTGAGGCAACGGCTTTGCCGCTCGCTCTGCCAGCTCCTCCTCTGGAATCGGCGTGGTGAGGTTTGAGGCTCTCGTACGAGAGGAATAAGGGGCTGAGGTGGAGGAGTATGCACTACTCGACGACTGCCGCCGATCGTCACTGTCGTAGTCGGATCCGCCGCTCAGACTGGTGACGACACGGCGCCCAAGCTTCCTCTCGCGATCAGGACTCAGAGGCGAGATGGCCGGATCGACGGGTGATTCGGGCCTGAACACCATTGGCCTTCTCTCGATGGTACTGTACTCTGACCGTCCATCGTCAGATGGCGGCGCAACTCGGGGGTCCCAGGGGTTCGCCGAAGGCGGTCGTGGCGGCTGCGCGGGCTCCGGCTCCGAAGCCCGGCTCTGACGAAGCACCTCTGACATGTCCTCCTGGGTGTTGAAGTCTCGACCGTACATGAGCTTCTGCAGATGGGATGTGGCCCCCTCCACTGTATCCACGCCTGATAGCGACGCCGCCTGAGAGCTGCTCACTGAACCCCGAGTAGGCGGAGGCGGAATGGCTTGAGGGTGATGAAGGGCAGTTGCGGCATGAAGAGAAGGCGGCTGAAGCGCCGATGGTGATAGTGGCTGCGGAGACGACGGCGGCGATAATTGGGACAGGAAGAACTGGGTGTTATCTCTGGGACGGGCTTCGAGCTTCATCCTCATAAGGATATCGTATATCTTTGGCGCAGCCTTGCGGGACAGGCCTTGTACTTCGGCATACTTCTCGGCATCGAAGCTGTCGACGTCGACATAGTCGTCGAACTCCCAGAGGAGGTCTGTAAGTTCCGACCGATAGTTGCTAATGTCATCTGCGGCCGCAAAAGGTCAGACCAGAAGCCAGACTGTCACGTTGAGAGGGCAACGATGGGTTCTAAGCATCGTTATAACGACATACCGTTCTCCTTGAGCGCATCCACAAAATTGGACCCATATTCGTCAAGGTGTTTCTTGCAGAGCGGCTCAATACGCTTCAGGGCCCGTTCACCCTCCTTGACCAGGGCCTGTGCGGCCTTGAGCATCGGCTGCGACTCGCCTGCATTATCTGCAGCAGTCTTTCCTTTTTCCACGATGTCCCGGAACGGAGCGATGACGAGCTCGGTAACGACATCCATTTCGAGTGTTCCGCAGGCAGTGCTTTG
This sequence comes from Tolypocladium amazonense, assembly GCA_024340795.1. Classification (NCBI taxonomy): domain Eukaryota; kingdom Fungi; phylum Ascomycota; class Sordariomycetes; order Hypocreales; family Ophiocordycipitaceae; genus Tolypocladium; species Tolypocladium amazonense. Next base: position 104,639 of record JALHCE010000047.1, on the reverse strand, counting down.
ATGACTGGAAGATGGGCGAAGGGGACGTGAACGGCGGGTGGCAGATATTATGTCAAGAGGACAATATCATCTGAGCTCTTGTGAAGATTGCTATTGGACCTTTGCTGTTGGTTGTAAGACACGCCGAGAGGCGTCCAACAATAGTCTGCGATGACCCAACCTGCGTCTGGGGAAGCTGAAGAGCCAGACGCTAAGCTCATATAGGAGCGACGGACAGCTTGTCAAAACCCAATGTTCATAGCAGAATGGACGAAGAGGAAAATGGCGAGAAGTGAACGAAGAAGAGAGGTCAGGCGAGCGGGAGCCAGAAAAGACTTAGAAGTGTGAAAAGCCACGGATGGACACGACGCAAAGGACCCAGGGGCCTGTCTGTTCCATCGATTCGATTCGAGACTAACTCGTCATCACCCCAGCCATATGCACGACTAGCCCTGCCCTCGGTCACTGACGGCTGGACGCCCATGTTCGCGCAGCACGGCACACCCCAACAGACCTGGAGGCGCGTCCATGAGCATTATCCAGGTCCGCCGGTGGCTGCCCCTCGATGCATGGGTCGATGGGGACGATAAGGGTCCGCCAACGGTGGTGATGGTTGCTCCTGTGGAGCCGCATAACCAACCGGCCAATGAGCCGGGCCCCGGGCATCTCGACGAACAACCCCGGTCGCCCACGTTGATCCCAAGCGAAGGATCGATTGGTGGCCGGCCAGACGGCACCTGTGGGGAGGGAGCCCCGGAGGGCTGAACTAGTTTCGAAGGACTGGTGCAGCTGTTCGAAAACGGAATCGGTTTGATGGTGAATAATGGTTACTGCCTGGCAATTTGGCGAGGCTTACCATGTCACCGTACCAACCCCTGTGTAAGGAACTTAATTCGACCGCGTGCATCTCAGATGGGATTGGGACGGGCGAGTACGAGGAAATGAGCATCCTTGAATCTTCCCGGGACCCTGGCTATCGAGGTGCCGGAAAGGCGGGGATGGGCTTCGAACGTCGGTCGAGAACGAGTATACCGAGTGCCTGCCGAGCCGTTGGCGACGTGCCTCAAGTTCATCACGACTCTTCTGAACAACTTGGCCTGTACGGAGGACTAGGAACATCAGCGAGCTCCCCGCAATGGTCCAGCTGTCTCTTCAGCCTGACGCAGGCCGCGGTTCGCAAGTCGAGATAAGCCGGGATCCGAGCAAATGTATTGGAATCCTGCCGAGCAACGGCCCCCCTCCTTGCTCGATCCCTGGGTCACATCTTCGGAGCAGGTAATTAATCTGTTGCTCACGACCCGCATCCCTCTGATTGCCGCGCCGGACGTCCTTCCGAGCAGCAAGCGACGGCTTGCGCTTACACCGCATGGATTCACCGAGGAGGCAGCTCCACTCATTGGTCCATCGATAGTTGCTGCGCGAGGATGCTGCCAAGCGTGGACGTCGAATCCGGCGCGGTGTCTCAGTTGCAAACCCAGGTCCAGGGAATAGAGAACGTGCGAAGACGGGGGCGGGAGTCTGTGCAGCGGAATGCGTGTGGAGATGCGCGATGCGAACCCTCTGCTCCGTGATCGATCCGCCTCGGCGCCTGCCACTTCTCAATCCGGGATGAGATCACCTGCGCTGGCTGGCCGCACAGACATTGTGCCTGGACGCTAACAACAAAAGGGCCTTTCATGGTGCACACCTCAGCAGGAGACTGCACGATGCGCGAGCGGCGCAGCGTAGGTCAGCTCTGCAGTCAGGAACCGACCTGTAGCAGCACTCGACCGCGGAAAATCCCAGGGCCCTTGCTGGAGCCTAATGCGCGTCATTGCCGGCGGTCTTACTCCCTACAGGCTTCCAGAATCTGCCCGCCAAGCCCACGCCCCCGCGGCTCTCGAATCCTCAACAGCCTCAGCCAGCCTCCACGTGTGCATTCATGGTCCAATGTCTCGCCCGGTGTCTGTCCTGCGCGGGCGGCGGATACTCCTTCGACTTTCCTCCTTCGTGACCGGCAAAGATCCATGCACCGCGCGTGGCTGCTTCGAGACTCGGCTACGAGTAAACGCAGTCACCGAACCCAGCGGCCAAGACTGCCGAGCCCGATAGCCCGCAAAATCCATGGGTTCCCGTCGTGATCCCGGTGGCGCAGACGATCAATGCATCTTTGCCCAAGACTGGTGCCTGGCGAGCGCACCATGTGTTGCTGACTACCGGCTGACGTCCTACCATTGTACGAGCATGACGCATTTATGAGACTTGCGTGAAGTATGCATGGGGCTTGCTCAGAGCATTCCAGAGGCCTGCACGAGGCTGAAAATGGAAAATACACGGAAATCTATTCCGTAACGTACGCTATGTAGACCAGGTAGAGCTTTCTTGCGCAATAGAGTATCCAACTGGGAGCATCTCCAGTACCCTCAGCCGATCCGTCCGCCTTGGCGCTTGCGCCCGAGATTGACCAACCTCACGCCTGGGGACTTGGCGCTGGAGCGGATGCCGTCTTCTTGCCCTCAGCCCCCTAAGTCTCTACGTCAGTATCCCGTTCACGTGTGGTTGTGGGCATGCGGGCAAACTCACGTGTTCAATCAGCCGTCGACCGATGATAATCGTCTCCTCCTTGCCTCGCTGGCGCTGCCAAAACCTGTCAAGTCGTCAGTGTCAACATTCCTCGCGCGACGTGGCGTGTATCTTACGTCTCCGCTGGTGACCCGTGTCCGTGAATGGAGGCGACCCGAGCTTCCTCTTCGAGCGTCTCCCTTGAAATCTTCTCCGTGGTAGCAACCGTCGGCGCGGCTGCCTTCTGTGCGATGTCTTGCCCCAGATTCTCCGACAGCATCCTCTTCTTCATCAAGAATCGTTCCTTGCGTTCCTGCTGAAGCCCGGGGCTCTCGAACCTGGTCATGACATATCGCACTGCCAGTTGCACGAGCAGGTAAAAGTGCTCTGCCAAAAGAACGCTGAGAAGGCCGCCCCAAGCTGTGATGGGAGACACTGTCCCTCTAGCACCGTTTTGAGGTCCGCTGCACAGATATACGATGGCGGCGCTCGTGATGCTGCCGAGCCACGAGAGGAAGCCGATCGCTGTCAGCCAAGGCCCAATCGAGTCTGACCGCCACGGGATGGGACGCTTGCAGCTGATGGCAATCTTCAGCGCGTCTGACCGCAGCTCGACCCAGTTGTTGATGAGGAAGCAGAAAGCCGCAAGGGGCCAGGCCACGGAGAAGAGTGAAAGGTATCCTGCAACATGTCAGCAATCCGCGCGGCTGCATCTCATGGACTTCTTGGGTCGTACCAAATTGCATGACCATCTCGCGATAGTCTCCAGTTACATCGTACACCTCCAACTGGCTCTCGTTCCGGACCCTGGTCAGGAACTCGGCTTCCTCGGGGTGATCTTCCGTCTGAGAGGCGCCCTTGCCCTGGATCTCCTTGGCCTTGGCAAACGCCTTCTGCGTTACGTAGGGGACAATGACTTCCGTGGCAAAGTTGACAATCTGAGCCGTGACTGTGAAGTAAAACATCTGGCTGCTGATGCGCTCAGGATTGACTCGAAACTCCTGGGTTCGCAACGGCTTTTCGCTGAACGTGACAGTCTGGGCTGTCGCCCTCCAGAAGTCAAGGAGTGGGACGAGGATGTCGCCGAACGGAATGTATATAAAGGCCGTGAACAGCAGAGCCATGTACGACGTCATGAAATTGAGCACAAATTGTTTCTGGATGAGGGCGGCGTTGTATGCTGAACTTCAATTAGTCTCACCTCCTGCGTTATGGTTTCCACCGCACAACTCACCGTCCTCAGTCTCATAATTTTCTTTATCGGTCAGTGCATTAGCAGCGCGCATCAAGACTGATGAAAACGTCGGGGTGAACACGACCAGGAGGACCGTGGGCAGAAACGCCTGCCATCGTCAGCATCCAGCCATCAGTCACCGTCACTGCCTGTCACTCACCAAGTACTGCTTGAATGGGCCGTCGTAGACCTCGTTGATGAAGATCTCGAGCGAGTTGCAAATGACAACCAGCCCGCCGAGCACGAGAACGCAGGCAAAGGCAAAGGGGATCTGCAGCAGTTGCGTCTGGATCCGCTTCATGTGAGGATACACCCGCTTCGGCTCCCCCGTCACCGGATCCTCCGTCTCAAACTCCCACTTGAACTCGACGCGGGGATATTGGATAGATGAGACGTTGCGCACTCCCCACTGAACGGCCAGGTCGGCTTGCTTTTGCTTCCAGTATTCGAGGAAGACAACCGACCAGAGGCCGCACCCGAGGGCGTAGAAATAGGAGAACTGGCCCAGCAGCAGCCACGCGGCGAAGCCAAGTGCCGACGGAATGGCAAGGAAGCGATAGTAGCTCCGCAAAAACGCAAAATAGAAGGCGACGTTCTCTCCAAACTTGTTGCGGATCTCGTCAATGTCGGCCTGATCCAGCACGTACTTCTTGCTCCATTTCTGGATCCAGGCCTTGTTGAAGGGCTCGTCGTGCAGCGGGAACACGCCGTCGACGTACTTCCACCTGGGGCTGCGCTCCGTGATGCCCGCGCCGCCTTCGTTCGCCGGCCGCACAATCATCTGGTACACAAGCCGCAGGCGCTCGGCCTCAGTCACCTCCTCGTCTTTGAGAGACTGCGAGATGTCCTTCTCAGGGCCGGAGGTCCGGACGCCGTGCAGCCAGTCCTGCAGGCGAGAGCGGTAGACCTGCTGCGCAAGGACATCTTGGGAGAGAAGCTTGACAAAGATCAAGAGCGAGGTATCTTCGCCATTGCGGACCTCGGTGGCAAGGCCGACCTGTGCGAGGGCTTCGATGAGCTGGACAAAGCCGGCTTCGGCTTCGGCACGTTCTGCGACAAATGAGCACGGCTAGCTTCTCCCACATTGGAGCTTGAGGGATACATACCCTTTGGCGGCACCTTGTAGTTAATCACATAGTCGACGCTGTAGAGTGATGCCCGTTCAGTAAATGTCATATCGTCCTGGGGCGTCTCGATCACAGGGCCTCAGACATACCCGAAATTGCCATGGCTAGTATGGCTTCTCTTGCCGTACAGGCCCTTCAAGCCCGACATTCTGAAGCTGAAGCGTCGTCCAGGGAATTAATTCCGTTCCGTAGGTGCGTGCGACTCGTAGGCGACGTTTTGCAGACTTCAAGGCATAAAGGACGAAGTTGGGTAGACAGCGGGAGGAAAAGGCGGCGGGGACATGGCAAGACGTCATGGAGTGCTCAATCAAGCTTCGCGGCAGCTCCAAGCTCCAGCTTCAGCTGGTGATGGGTGGCTGCTGGTGGGGAGCTTTTAGTGGTCTGTGCTCCTGGGACTGCCGATGGCGTCTGCGTCTCAGCTGCCCCGGCACGTGTCCAATGGCGCAGGATGGGAGGAAACCTTCCGAGTGTAATCCAGCTGGTGTCGTTGCTTAGCTTGTTGAAGCACTCCGTACACCTGGAGACGTTGGATAATAAAAATGCAGCAGTCGCATCAGTGCCGAATCGTCGGGTTTCTGCTCCCGTTCTGGGATCTAGGGATCATCGAGGCGCTAACCTCCCGCCCCGGGGCCTCCCCCTGTCACAATTACATCAGTGTCGCTACAAGTGGGGTGTCAATGGTCACTGTAAGCTCGCCTTGGCGCTGGTGAGAGCTTCATTCCGCTGCCATCTCACATCGACACCCGCTAACCCTCGACGCTCGTTCCAGCCCTCGTCCTCGCACTCTACGCCCATGGGCCTCCTCGTCTGGCTCGGCCTCCGCCGGCGCAACCAGTGGGAGAGCCTCACCCTCGTTGACCACCTCCTCGCCTCGCCGCTCACCTTCCTGACGATCCAGTTCTACCGGCTGGTGCTGCTCCTCCGCGGCGCGCCCTTCCGCCCGCCGCGCGGCCGCCCCCCCGTGCGCGTCGTCTGCATCTCCGACACGCACGACGCCGTCGTCGACATGCCCCCCGGCGACATCCTGATCCACGCCGGCGACCTCACCGACTCCGGCTCCGCCGCCGACATCCAGGCGCAGCTCGACTGGCTTAAGAGCCTGCCGCACCAGGTCAAGGTCGTCGTCGCGGGCAACCACGATAGCTTCTTCGATGCGCGCAGCCGCTCCGACGAGGACCGCCGCAGCGGCGCGAGCCTCGACCTCGATGGGCTGGTCTACCTCGAGGGCGAGCTGACGGTGCAGGATGTCAAGGGCCGCAAGGTGGCCATCTTTGGCGCGCCTGACATTCCAGAGTGTGGCCCAAAGAGCTTCGCGTGAGTAAATTGCTTGCATCCGAGACAAAGTCTCGCGTCGTGACACCCAACTCTAATGGAGGCGCATTATCAGCTTCCAGTACTCGCCGGCCACGCAGCCCTGGCTGAGCAAAGTGCCACCGCAGACGGACATTCTCGTCACACACGGGCCCCCAGTACGCTCATCAGTCTCTGTTTTGCATTGGTGTGCACGCTGACGCGCCGCCGCAGAGACACCACCGCGACCTAGGCCTCGGCTGCCCCCATCTCCTCCGCGAGGTCTGGCGCGTAAAGCCGCGGCTGCACGTATTTGGCCACACCCACTGCGGCTACGGTAAGGAGTCCGTCTTCTTCGACGACATGCAGGTCGCCTACGAGCGCTTGCTCTCGCGCCCGCGCCGCGGCCTCGTCTGGGACCTCGTGCCCAACGAGGCCTGGGTCGACATGCTGCAGGTCTTCTTCCACGGCGTGCATAGCGTCCTGTGGAAGTGGCTCATGGGCGGACCGGGCAGCAACCAGGGCAGCTTGATGGTGAATGCGGCACAGATGTACGGGAATACAGGGAGGGCCAGGAGTCGCGCCATAGTGGTGGATGTCTGATATGCCCCCTTTCCTCTGCCTTCTTTTAACGAGCGGCGCTCTTATGCTGCATCGGAGAGAACAACCAAAGCCTAAGGTAAATAAACTTAAGTAAACTTAAAGTGCTTCATCAAAGAGGAATTGCGATGTTGTGAATGTGGCATTTGCTTATTAATCTGTTTCATCTATCTATCGACCGAGTGTTCTATCATGATGCTGATGCTCTCTGTGTACTTACGCTGTGTGTACTTATTTGAGTAGCGATATGCCGTTGATCGTTATTGGGATCCCGTTCCTTCATAATCATGTACGTCATTCTTTGACCCTTATCTCGCTCTTTCGTTCTATCCCTTGTAGTCCTCCTATAAAAGCACCGCCAGAGCCAGTGCTGCGGCACCGAGCGCCGCCATGAGCCTCACTCCACCCCGGGAAACTGGTGCTGCTGCAGTAACCACCGGCGGAGTGACGGGCGCGGTGCTATTGCGCATTTTGCCTGGCACCACCTTGGGGTTCGGTGGCTGCCCTGCAGGAATGTCTGGATCGTTGGGCTTGATAGCGGGAGAACACGTCGGCTTGATGGTTGTCTGCTTCCCCTTGCCATACTTTTTGTCGTCCTCGCATTCGCACTCCTCGACGTCGACCTGGGCAGCAATAGTCGTCACCGCGACAGGATTGACTGTTTTGGATGGTCTGTCCTGATGCTTGTCCATGTGAGAATTGCTCTCCTTGACTGGTGTGGTCGACTGGAGCGGGTATACGGTGCGGTGCGCCGTAGCCGATGCGATCACTTTCGTGTAAGTGATGTTAGAGCCAGGCGCCAAGGGCGGCGGCAGCGGTAGCAGCGGCTCAGATCCGTTGGCGCCACCTCCCACTGCGCGGTACATGGTCAGCAGAACCGTGTTGGGGATTCCGCGGCGGACGGTGCGCTTCCGCAGCGCATCGGGGAGCGTGTCGTTGCCGGAGCGCTGCTTGTCGTCGCCGTCAGTGCGCTCAAGTCCGCCGCAGAACTCGTCGCCGTTACCAGGGCACTGGTGATCGCACGCGTTGCTTTGTGCCAAGGCGAATGTTTTACCATCGAGGACATCCGCGCAGTAGCATTGGCTCTCGAAAATACCAGCATATGTGGAGCCTTTGCAAGTGTCGGTGCACAGCTCAATCGTCATGTCGGCGCTGTCCTTGGCCCTCGAAAAGGTCGAGAAGCTGGTGCCCGACGTGAAACAGCCCAGATATGAGAACGGGCCGACCGTAGCTGGATTGCCGGTGGCAGATGGCTTGATGGACAATGAGGCAGCGGTCACGTTGTAAGAGCTACCGCCGTTGACGGTCACGGTGGTCGTGGAAAAGGAGGTCATGGTCGTCGTCGTCGTGGGCTCGGCAGTCGGTGCCTCGGTGGCGCCGCTCGATGGCTGAGACTGGTAGACATCGATGTATCGCACATCCCAATATGCGTTGGCAAAGGCCTCCGGCTGATTGGCGACGTATTCAGGGCAGGTTGGCGCGTATTGAGCGCATCCCGAGGCTTCCCAGAGGGCATTGCCATAATCACCGCAAAAGCCCTGTATCAATGTTAGTTGCTGCTCTGTCTCGTCGTCTGGGCTAGGCTCAGGCTTTGCGACTTACGATATTGATCACCAAGCTCATGTCCTTGAAGTATGACCCGACATCGCAGCTCGACCCGCCAAATACCGCATCCGCCAGCTTCCATCTCTTGGGATTAGGCTTCTTGTTCTTAATGTCGAGAGGGACCTCGTGGCGCGCGAAATGCCAGACTTTGATGTATTTGTCGTCCCACAACATGGCGTACACGCCGCCGTTGACGGCGTTAAAAGCGTCGCCGTACGACGTCGTGTCGTTGGCCGGTGGGCTGAAGCCACAGCCGAGGTTATGGTCTCCAACGAAGCAGTCCTGGTTGCGTTGCTGGCCGCCGAACAGGCCGTCAAGGGACGGGTCCTGCATGCAGCCGCTCGCTGTGTGTGCTGAGATGATGTTACGGTGCGCCGTGTTGACGCCTTCGATAATATCGACTTCGCCTCCGTTAGGCCAGTTCGTGCCGTATGACCAAACTGTGTCTTCATTAATACCCTGCTCCAAGAGCACTGAGTCTTGCATATGTGTGACTTACATGCTGGCCAGACACCACACTGCGACGCCGGCATGTGCAGAAAGTCGGCGATGAAGAGACCCCCGTTGTACGCCGCTGTGCTCTCGAGTCGTATGCTTGGCCGTCCCTCATTCACGGCATATTTGTTCGTGTGATCAACACCCAGTCTCACCACGCCAGTGCTCTTGTCAACGGAAAATAGGCCGTATGCCTCAGCATTCTGCCTGCTCTGGTAGGCAACGGAGCCGTGGGTCGGATCCGGGCCGTCGTACCACTTGAAGCCCGACAGCAAAGACTCTCCCGCATAGGAAGTGGCCAGCTCGAAAGCCATCCTCGCCAATCGCAATCGTTTATGATTTCGCAAAGAGAGACCCGAAGTTTCCAAAGAAAGGCGCTTGGGTCAAAGAGAAACCTTGAGACAGGTAGAGAAACAAGAAGAACCGAGCAGCCATTGCGACAACTCGGTGCCATATATAGACAGAACATAAATCGAGTGGCAGGGGCTTTTGGAACTGTCTCGCAGCCAGGCGACTCAACGGGAACATCCAAAACGTGGCTCAGGATGCCGGCGTAGCGTCGACCACGAGGTTGGTGGCCGAAGCATTCCAGTCGTCGGCCTTGGCACAAGGGCGACAAGCTGCCATTGTCACATTGTCAGCCGCTTCAATGCCGCCGACTAACTTAGCCCTTGTCTCCTACGATCGAGGCTGGTAATTAATTTCGAACGGTTGAACAGTGAACGTAGCTTGGAGTGGCTTGTTCCCGGGACAGCGGGACGGAAAGTTTATTCAGGGGTTGCCGGCGCAGATGCCGAATTGCGCCACTGAGAGGCTCGTCGTTGGTCGGCCAGCCCTCCGGCATGCCATCTGAGACATGGGTTCGCCGGACCTGCATTCCGGAACCAGCCCAATGGTCTCTTCCTACTGGCCCAGACATCTACATGCCTCCCCATGGCTGAGCATAGCGCTCAGCAGCCAAGATCGGGTATTTGCCCCAAACGCCACAGATGCGAAACCAAAGTTTTCCACGCCACTTATCGCGGATATCAATCTCCTCTTGAGCCGCGCAGCACCGCCGCGGACCTTAGACCATAATTCGTCTCAGGCCCTCGGTTCCGCCAAGAACACGCCGCCCGGTGACCGCGCAGCGACCCTCGCCACTCTCCCACTTGCCAAGTCGCTCCTTCATGAAGCTCTCCTGCCTGTCGTGAGCGCCCTCGAGCCACTTGTGGATGCAAGTGTAGCAGTATACCACGCCCGTCTGGCAGGCTGTCGGGGTAATGATATCGTCTCTGCATATTGGGCATGCCGATGAGTCTTCCGGTGCCTGGACAACAAAGATCGGTAGCATCGACGGTGTTGAAATCGGAGCCTCCTCCTCCGTGACGTCGTCTTCTTTCTCATCGGTCTTAGGCGCAGCCTTCTTCTGCGGCGCCGAGATGACGGGTGGGGGAAGATCGATGTGCTCGGTCGCTTTTCGCGAGAGCTGCTTCGCAAAGTCGGACTGGTACCACCATTCCAGGAACTTGAGCGCGAAGATGCTCATCGGAAGAAGCATGGAAAGGCTCGACAGCACCTTAGACCCAATCTCGCTCGGAGAGAATATCGATCGCGGGCCGGCCCTCGCGCCAGGCTTTGGCTTGTTTGAGAGGGCCTCAATGGCCTGATGGTCTGCCATGGTCATCCTCCGTAGCCTCGTTCCGATCAGCCACATGAGCGGATTGTGGTATTTTGTGCGGTCGAAGAGATACGCCAGGTTGAAGGCCAAAATGGCAAAGTAGTAGGCGGCATTGACGCTGGGGTATATGTTGCGCAAGAACAATCGGTAGTAGTGCAGGAAGCGATCGCGGATAGTCGGGTTGTCGGGCATCCGCGTGTAGGCGGCCCCCAGCAGCGCCCTGGGCGCGTTCACCTCGTAGCTCTCATCCAGTTTCCTCTTGAGATACGGCACCCCCACCAGCACGGCGAGGTTCTTCCACACATCGGCCGTCGACAGCTTGAGCGTGTCGCGCACCAGATGCGGCGCCGCCAAGCTGGCGCGGGGAACCTCGCCGCGCAGTGCCTTTTCGCGTTTGAGCCCGTAGAAGTTCTCGGTGAAGGAGCCGCCGCGGGTATGGAGGTAGTGGCGCTCGACGAGCAGCATGGAGCCCGCGTATAGCTCATCGAAGGAGTTGAGGATGCGCAGTAGGTACCGCGGGTGGCGCTGGGTCGCTACGGTGAGGAGGTACCGCAGGGTCGGGGGGAGGAGGCCGTTGAGTTGCTGTTCGGAGAGGACCTCGAAGAGCGAGGGCTTGTTGTCGTCAAAGGTGCCCCGAAGGGCGGTAACGAATTCCATGGCGACGCGCTGGGATGGATGCGAAGCGGGGGAGGTGTCTGCGGCGCGGACGCAGGTGCGTGTGCGCAGTCACAGCGCGCTGCTTCAGCTTCAGCTTGGCATATGCGTGGGCACACTCGCGGAGACGGAGTCGAGGTCGGGAGCTGGATCGCTTTGGGAGGAGTTGGAGAGCTGAGCTGGATGCAGCGAGAGCGAGGGTGGCCGCGGACGGCCGCAGGTGGGTCCGGCGGGCGACGCGGAGGGCGCGACCCTCCATGTGAAGAGCCTCGGCAATTTGGCGCCAACCCCAAGATTTGCCCGTTACGGTAGCCGGCGTCCCGGAGCAACCCCACAAGCGTGCATGCACTCGTTGATCCTCCTCGTCTTACTCGGATTCGGCCAACGTCACGACGCTGCAGCCTCAGTCTCACGCTGACAACGACATTGCCGAATACTCAATCGCCGCTTTTGCCCTCCGAAATTCCGGCGGCAAATTCCTTCTCTCACCCCACGCAGCAATTGTTGCGTTCGCATTCGACAACCTTATCCTCTCACACCGTCGGCAACCGAGCTCACAACCCCGTCTGCCCTCTCTCATTCATCATTCATCATTCATCAAACCGCCACCATGAGCGACAGTCAGAAATCCGGCGAAAGCAACCCCTTGCTCCATGGGCCCCCGCTGGAAAGAATCAATGCGTGGCTCAAGCTCACCAAGAATGACGAGGGCCACATCGTAGCCGGCGTAAGCATAACCCGTATTCTCACAACCTCTCCAACATACAACTCACAACTCGCCTCGCAGGACTGGATGGCCGCTCTCGTTCCTTACCTTGCCGTCGATTCCATCTCCTCCGACGGCCCTCACCCTTCCATCACATTCACCTACACGGTCCAGCCTGACCACTGCAACCGCCTGCAGAACCTCCACGGCGGCGCAGCAGCCACCCTGTTCGACTTTTGTACTACCATGCCCCTTATCCTCATCAACCGGCCCGGCTTCTGGCAGTACCTGGGTGTCTCACGCAGTCTCAACGTCACCTACATGCGGCCCGTCCCATCCGGCGAGGAGGTCTTGATCGAGTGCCAGCTCGTGCAGGTTGGCAAGAAGATCTGCTCTTTGCGCGGCGTCATGAAGCGCAAGAAGGATGGGCAGCTGCTCTGCATGTGCGATCATGGTAAGGTGAATATCGACCCTGAGCCGAACTTGTGAGAGCAAAGGTGGCCTGGCGATGAAATGCGAGTGATAGACAAGCGGGAGTACGAGCATTATAGAGGGCGGCAAGTATGAGTACATATATGTGCAACAGCTCAACAGTCATATACATCGTGAATAAACATCCATCCAGTACGCCGTCCGACGCCATCAAGCATGCTCTGCTTGGCCAGCCAGCTGCACGATGTCCGCCACCTCGAGCTGTGCGTCAAGGAGCAAGCCCGGTAGCTCACTAGACACGGGCTCAGCATCCATGTCTTCGTCCAGGTCCTCGTCATCTCCCTCGTCTTCGTAGTCCATCTCAGCTTCGGGGTCCGAATCGTCCATGAAAGCGACGGCACTGTACGTGAGCAAAAAGTCATTGGTGAGCAAGTCTTCAATGGTGTTGACCCCCCCGGAATCATCGCTGGCCTTCCAAAAGGCCGTGGGGCCGGCCGGTCCGTGCACGTCAAAGTCCCTACAAGTATCCCGACGTCAGCTTTGATTCAGCCCCTCTGTCATGTTCTGCTCAACTCACTTATCGAACCAATTCCCCACAACACCGCGAGCTGACCTCACGCCGCCAATCTGGATACCTTCGCTTCGCCAGCGCTCCTCGCCGTGAACGATGGAGATGGTTGTCCATCGAACCTCTCCTTCCTGGGTCAAACGAACTGTGCCTTTTGATGTGAAAGCTTGCGCTTTAGTTCAGCTGCCACTTCCCGAACAGGGGTGCTAGAATACTTACCTCTGAGATCTGAATTTGCATTGTTATCCCACGAGTCGTCGAGCGATCGAGACACTCCCCTGAAATGCACAACTGGCAAAGCCTGACCATCGTCTGGACCAGGCGCCTCTACAGCAGTGACGTAGTTCCTCATGACAATCAAGCGGGTAGCCTCGCCCACGTTGAGGGCTGGTCGAGGAGTATCATCGGGTACGTCGCGTCCGGCGGGAAAGTTGTAGTTGAAAAAGTCGTTGTAGTCGAGGAAACACACAATCTAATTTCTTGTCAGTCTCTAGTCTGTGTGTACTGCCATCCGCTCTCCTGGGTTATACGAACGCGATACCAAGTGCCAGTTACGCCGTATGGATCACTGCTGTCCAGTGAAGTCATCTCAGCCTTCGGAGAGGGCATGTAGCTCTTGGGCCAAGACCCGGAGAAGGGAGTATCCCAAACATCACTGAAAAGTTTGGACACGCGCCTCATGGTGATGTTGTAGCCCAAGACTATGAGTATGGCCTCCATCTTTTCCCAGTCCACGCGGTCAGTCTCGTCATCCATGAAGGGGCCCCATTTGGTCAAATCGGTGTATTGCCGCAGGTCGTAGACCTTTGAGACGGCAAATGGATATGTCCTTTCCGACCTTAGTCTTCCAACGTTGATTATCGGCTTGCCGTACAAACAGTGAAGCTTGGCGCTCTGCTGGTGCTCTGCCTTGGGCAGCTGGTCGCGGCAGCGAATTGGGTGCTGGTGTTGGTGCTCGTTCCGAACCCGGTCGAAGAGGAAGGACCGCTGCAGGAAGGCTTCGCGATTCGATTGGTCCTTGAATATCTCGGCAAGTAAATCGGCGTTCCGCGATGCGCAGTGGGTATGAGAGTTGTCAGTCGTCTGGCCCTGTGAGGAGGCGTGTTTGAGCAGTCGTTCGACGGTTCGGCAGACAAAATCCAGCTCGGATCCCTGCGCGAAGGGGTTAGCGCGGCTCAGGAGGGAACTTGGTGACCCGGGAGTCTCACCTTGTCTGCAATAGTGGCACGCCGACAAATAGACTCTAGTTTCAACAGGTCATGGAGCTCTGACTCCCAGTCCAGATCTTTGTCTTCGGGCATGTCCTGCCATGAGTCAGTATTGGGCCTATCGCAATAATAGACGTAGCAATCAGTGGCGTCACGTCGGTGGCAGACAAAGACATACCAGTGTCCGCAGGTATACGTCCCGGCACAGCTTCCAGTTTCCCTTGACCTCGCCATGGAGGCGGCGGCAGACGCCGGGGAGCAACAGCAGGTCCCTCGGGTTAAGCCACTGGAAGATGCTGTGGAGAATCTCCGGCGGTAAAGACGTCAGGAGCGTCATCTCGACCACCGGCGCGCGTGCTCTGCTGCCTGCGCGTTAGGCTTCGAAGCTGCAGCTCGATGTTGGTCTTGTAGTCGTTTCGCCACGGGTGGATGAATCAAAGGCGTGGGCTTTGGACGAGGCGGATGGAAAGTCGATGACAGAAGAGTGTGTGACAGAGCGGATGTCAGAGATGAAAAGGCAGAAGGGACACAGAGGCGCGGTGACGCATTTGACGACGGCCGGAGATAGGACTTTCTCCAGCGCGCCGGGCGGTGGCGGGCTGGGGGCGGGGCCATGATGGCGGGGTTCCACCGAAGCTCCCGCTGAAGCTCCCCGCTTGCGTGCAGCGGATAACAGTGGAGCACCTCGCTATTCTGCACGATGCTCGAGAAAACACGTCGCCATTGGCCTCGCGTCTATCGCAGGCAATACTGCATTATTTTTAACTCCCTTCATGACGCATCTTCAACTGAAAAGAGCCTCGGACATCATAAAGTTAGCGCCGGTCTTGGCCCGCCTGAATCTCAAGCGCCTCCTCCTGTGCTGGCGTAGACATCCCCATGCTACTCGTCGTCAACATGTACAGCCTAACATCCGGGTCTAGCGAGGCTCTCATAAGCTATAACGTTACATGATTGCATTGCCCTGCATCGATCAGTTTCTGTACCCCGTACCTGCGCATCTTGAACGCCACACGTGTATGCATGTATGCTGCCGCCGTGGCATGCACCCATCGTCGGGCTATTTAAAGACACAATCCGGCGTCATATTACGACTACAACGAGCATCCCGTCGTGTGCACACAGCCCCGGCGCTCCTGCCCGTCGCCTTTAGGTTGCGACCATGGCATCCCTACGCGACGACGCCGCCTGTGTTGAGTATGATGCAGTTTCGGAGCAGGTTCGCCGCCTCGTGAAGCAGGTCCCACCGCGTATGTTCAAAGGAGTCCTTGAGAACCACCAGCAACGCCGTGTTGTTGTTGAGGCCCCTCATCGAGTGCAGTTCGTTAGGGTCTGCGATGCTGCCGTACCGGAGCAGGTAGCTGCGCATCTCGTGCTGAGCCTCGTGCAGCGCCATGGGCTGCGCCGTTTCCGCGCATGGGCCCTCCAAGGCGAAGCCGTAGCACCAGACAACAAGTGCCGCAAAGTACAACACCCATGGCCGGTTCATCAGAACGTCGAACCGTGCCTCGTACGGCTTGTCCGGGTACTGCGCGTGCATGGGCGGCGCTCCATCCTCTCCGGGCAACAGCACAGAGCGTAGAAACTTGAGAGCGTAGTATGTGGCGTCTCGAGCGCGCGCTGTGTGTGCCCAGAACTCCTTTATTCTGCGCTCCGCGCCGTGGAGCTCCTGCGGGCCGATGCTGCGCCCCAGAAGCCGTTTGGCACGGGCAAAGATCTGGCAGTCCACAATGTCCGCATGCATCGCCATGTGGGCGAGGTGATGCAAGACCGTGCGGCTCGCAAAGACGATGTTGAACTCATGCTTCGCCGCATCGTGTCGGTAAGGATCGCTCGACGGCTCGCTCTGCGCCAGCGCCTTGTCGAAGTCGTCCTTCCAGGAATCATATGCTCGGGTAAGCGTTGCGCGCCACTTGTCTCGACCGCCCAGGGCATGTGTAACACCGCCGCCCAGTATGTTGACCTGGAGGTCCCGCTGGTGCATGTGGTATGTCACACTAAGCAACCCCGCCATTAGGACGGTTCTTCCAAAAGACGTCGTCCGTATCTCCTGATGGCTCAACGTGCGTTTCAAGCCCTCGAGAAATGACATGGGCTTTATGCCCTGGGCACTGAGGTTGGACTCAACTCTGGCCACCTCGGCGCTGCTCGTGGCTCGCCACAGCGACTCGTCGCACGGCAATGCCAATCTCATTTCGTGAGCAACCATCACGCCCGAGTGTCCAAACATTGTGGAATGAGTCGTGTCGATTAAAAAGGCTGCAAATGCCGCTCGCGTTGTTGCCTCGCTCGTGATCCAGTGACTCCACCATTCGTCCGCCGTCTGAGTTGCGCCGGCGGCAGAATAATGCGCCCCGTTTGACCCGTCCCGAGAGTTGCTTTGCGGAGAGTCCAAGGAGGACTTTCCAATGAGAGATCGCCCGCGCCGCATCAATGTAATGGTAGTCGCGTGGTGAATATGAGCTCGCTCGTGAAGCTCCCTCGTTGAGTACATCTTTTCGTACAACTCTAGCAGTATTAGAGCTTGAAACACCCATAGCTTTGCAGGAGGTCTGAAGTTCCAGTCCATGAAGATCTCCCAGCGCAAATGTCTGGCAAGAAAATTTGGGATCTTTGCACCGTCCTTCATTACCTGCTGGCCATACGACCTGTCCAGGCACGCCGCTCCAATGGTCATCATGGCAAGGAGGAGCAAGTTTGGCGTCCTGTCGGAGCAAAACGTAGGTTTGTGAAGGATCGGCATCTGGTCGCTGAAATGGTACCAGTAGGAGGAAATGTACGCTTGCATCATCCTGCGGCTCAGCAAGTGATTACCGTTCGTACGGTCGCCGCCAATGATGCTATCTCTTTGACGCTCGATGGGCGGCAGGTCGTTTTCATGAAATCGGTCTTTGATTAAATCAAATAATTCTTCGCTCTTCTCTTCCGAAATGCTAGCTTCGGGGCCATCTTGATCAAGCAGATTATTGACCGCCATGATCTGTTGTGGCGCTGCTGGAAAGTAGCCCATAGATGCGTTTTCGCCGGCGAGATAGGCAGCAGGGTATTGAGGAGCTTGCAGATCTCCGTAGCTATGAGATATGTTAGCCAACGTCCAACATTTGACAGGCGAATCGACAAAACGTACTTGGAGATGGTAGCTGGCAGTGTCTGGCTCGCCGAAGAACCTGTGTTTGGTAGCGAATTGAACAAATATGCCATAAAATCCTCGGGCATGCCGACATAGGGCGATTTCGTGAGAGCTCCATCGTCTCCGAATATTGGCCCAGTCCCTGACATGGCCATCTGATCGAGAACCATCATCTCGGCACGCTGGCGATGGGTCGAGTCCGCATACTCTGAAGAAGCGGTGGCAGCATACGCTTGGCCTGAACCGCTCGGTACATCCTCGCTCTGAGCCTGAGAATACTGCGCAGCCGGCATATGCATCGGCATCTCGTTTTGTTGGGGTACAAAAGTGGCTGGCTGATGCGAAGAGACATTCGCTTGGCCGTGATGAAAGTCCGAATGACCAGCCCCTTGTTGCTGCGATGGGCCGTATTGGCCGAAGGAGGTTTGAACCGATTGCCGCGGTGGCCCAACCGAGGATCGATGCGGAAGAGCATTTTGTCCGTGGCCATCAAAGGTGACTTCATGCCCGTAGCGTTCCGCGAGATTGGCAGATGGCGTCCTGTTGGGATTTGCTGCGGGTGGAGTGCTACTGAGAGGTGTGTACGGGCTGCCTGATTGATCTTGAGGTGACTGATATTGCAAGGGCGGTGGGTGCGCAGTTCCAAAGGTTGCGTCAAGGCGGTGGGCCTCAGCCGTCATGGCATCCGAGGCAGCGTGCTGTGACAGATGGCCAGCTATCGAATCTCTACGGCCGAGCTGAGGCCCTTTGGCGGCATGTCGGTCCAGGTGACGTTTTAATAGGTCCCCGCGAACAAATGTGCGAGGGCAGTCAGGGTAATCGCAACGAAAGATTTGCTTGGAGTTGTGATTTAGTTGGTGGCGATAGCTGCATACTCTTAGTTTAGCGGCAAAGATACCCAGACCGTGTCGTTGGAGTAGACTGCAGGAACTCACAGGTGCTCTGCTCTCGAATAGCTTTTGCCACAACCTTCGGCCGGGCATTCAAACCTCTTTCCCAAGCCTTTGCGACTCCGTCGCCTCTTCTTGGCAGGCTCGTCCGAGCCGGAAGAAGCGTCATTGTGCTCCTGGCTGGGGCTTTCACCATCATCATGCCTTTCCGTCGCAGTGTTGTTCGTTGAGGGAGTCGAGTCATGGGGGGTGGTCGGGTTGCGGTCCGTAAAGTGTGCTGAGGAGTGATTGTAGCCGTTCTGAGCATGTCCCGTAGTCATAGAACCGGCTGAAGTGATGGAAAACGAGCCCTTGTCATCACCAAGGTGGGGAGGGCCGGCAGAAGACATAATACAGGGCTTGCCAGAGAGCTGTCGACCCGTCCCTAGAAGATACGCAGGATGGTTGATCCGCACAACGTCGACAGCGTCTGCGCGAGGTCTCGGCAGAGCTTCGCGATCCGACGATCAAAAGCGAGTCCAACGCACCAGCTCCAAGACTGCCGGGCAGTCTGAGCAGCGTCGCAAGCAACCGGAGTCCAAACCCAGCGGTCGGATCGCGAGCGCTGCCAGCGATGGCGGCTATGGCTCCTCCGCTCGCCAGTCAGCCTCGGCGGGCTGTCAATCTGTCACTCCGGACTGGTCGGGACTTTGGCCCCGAAACATGCTGCTTGCAGCGGCGTTGTTCAAGTTGCGAGGCGGTGCACGGAGCCTCCGGATAGGCGTCCGGGTCTGCCGCTAGAAAGGTTGAGGACAACCTCGAGGAGTGGCGAGGCAGTTCCTCGACCTTGAGGAGTGGCGAGGCAGTTCGTCAACCTTGAGAAGTGGCGAAGCAGGTGCTATACGGGGCGGTTAGCACGGAATAAGTGAATCCATGTCGCAGGGATTGTGATGTGTGACGCGGTGTGGCGAAAGAGGGACAGGACGGAATCCCGAGGACGGGAGGTTAGAATGCTGGCGTGCAGGTAAAAAGGTTGAATCCATGTCTAAACAGGCTTCACAAAGAGAGAAATCCATGAGAGCCGGTAGTCGCGCAGCCCAGCACACGATATGTAAGGGTGCTTCTGCTGGACTGGAGGCGACAATGCCAGGGGCCCGGTCAATCGGCCACAGAGATGGCGCTTGAATCACACAGCTAGCCATTGAGGGGAAGTCAAGAGAGGCACAGCATAGCCGCCGCAGCCGTTAGAGCCATCTTTGGGGCTCGTGGATGAGAGCTGCTGTCTCGAGCTGCTGCTCTTCGCCAGTGCGCGACGCTCTGGCTGCTGCGTTGCCCGTGCCAGGTGGCCGCTGCGACCAAAGCCAAGCCAGCCGATCAGCATCCGCGTCGTCCACAACTCGGCTGGCCCCGGCGACTCCGTGCCGAGTCTTGAAATCGAACCACAAGCTCGCACAGCTGGCCATGGCGCGATGCGATTCCGTGGATTGCGGACGGGGTGGATGATGGCGGAGGCGGGACAGGTGCGCAAGGAAGAGGCAATGCGGGCGGAGGGGTCGGAACCTACCAGGGGAAAAGCTCGGCTTCTGCTGCACCCGGTTCAATGCTCAAGCAACAGCCCGCGGCGGCGCATCCAACAGGGATTGCAGATGAAGAAGTCAAGATGCGGCCGAGTCGCGACTAACGATTTGATGCGGTGGAGTGAGCGTGGGGTGCCTCTGATGACTTCCATGCTCCACGCTGGGCCAGCCCCTGTGGGGGCCACCGAAGCTCCACCTCCACTCCTTGGTGATCCCCAGAACTGCCTCTTCCAGACTCGAGCAGTCCCCCTACGAGAAGCCCCGACAGTCCAAGCATCTGTTTGGCGGCCACTGCCGCTGCGGCCCCCCGACGCGTGTCTGCTCGGTACCGTGCTCCGCCCATAGGGCAGCCCACTCGGTCGCAGCAGCGCATCTGGGCCCGGCCAGCCAGCTGAGGTTGAAGCACAAGGTCGTCCCGCTGCCATCCTAATAAGGTATGGCTGGGCTTTCTACTTGGTTGGCCCCAACGGCCAGATTGACTTCGACCCCAAGCGTCCATATCTACAAGTACCTTAGGCTCTCTCATGATGGCTTGGCCAAATTCTGATGCCGCTAACTGCAACATCAGCCCTCCGTTACCGAGGCACCACGAGCGATCCAATGTCCAACAATTCCTGGCACGATAGTCCTTTCTGCCAAATCCCACTCCCTTTTTTTACTAAAAAACAAATCGAACAATGTGAGATTGCCGCTGGCCAGCTGCATGGGCGGCATTGAGTTTCGGGATGTCGCCATGCTCATTCCACAAAAGTTTCGTCTCCTGTTCAAGTAAGGTCTTGTATTTCAACATCGCATAGCAGCTCACCATCGCAGAGTAAAGGCCAAAATAGATGCGGACTTTTATATTATCAGGAAAGAGAGCTTTTCTTGGGAAGGACACTCAATTGGTGCTTCCTTTCAGGGCTAGATCCACCTGCGAGTAGACAAATGCATCACAACAACCCCAATTGCAACGCCAACACTGCTTAGAAAACATTGCCCTTGGTTTGCTTCTTGTCAATCGGCAGATTACGCCACACCAACACGCAAATAATGATAAAGGGCAAGATGGCGCAGCCAGCAATGACCATCTGCCGCTGCACAACGCCGTAGGCATGGACGACGGCGTCGCGGATAGGGTGGCCGATAGGGTAGGCCATCTGCTTTCTGATATCGCCGTAGATGGCGGCACTCTGGTTCTTGGCGTAGTCCGGCAGCGCCTTGTTCAGCTCCACGGGGAGGTCGTTGGTCCAGATGGCGCCCGAGATGCCGAGGCCAATGGCCCGGCCGATGGACGAGAACATGCCGTGCAGCGCGAGCACGACGGCAATGTCCTGGTGACCAACCGACGCCATGAGCGCGAGAGGGCCTGTCATGGCCCAGAGGCCACCGGACACGCCGTGGAAGACCTGGCACATGACGAGGTACCCGAGCTGCTCTCCAGGCTGACGGAAGTGAACCAGCAGTGCAGTGCCAAGGACGCAAAATGGGATGCCGGAGACCGCGACCCAGTAGTACCGGCCGTAGTAACGGAGACCACTGGTTGAATGTCAGACTTCACCAAACATTTCATTTAGTGATGCGGGAGACCTACAGTCCTATGAAAGGGGCCAGGATGGTCGAGGTAAGCGAATAGGCGTTGAGCGTGTACCCAGCAACCGAGATGCTGAGGTTATGGACGACCTGAAGGTACGAGTAGTAGTAGGTGTCCCAGCAGCTGTAAATCACAGTCAGACGCCTCAATCTCTTGGCCCGCGTTGAGATCAAAGGAGCACTCACAATACAGACATGAACAGAAAACCGTCGAGTAGACACGCGCCCAGAATTGTCCTGTTCCTGAGATACGCAAACGGGACGTAAGGTACCTTGGCGAACCACTTCTCCCACACGGCAAATGCAATGAGGCAGACGAAGCCTAGGACGATCATTGCAATGATGTAGCCAGTGGCCCAACCGTCCGGGGCTCTAGTGGCAATATTGAGGGGGATGAGGATGAGCGAGAAGCCGGCAATTGTGAAGAACATGCCAACCACTGCGCAGCATACGTGTCAGCATTGGGATAACAATTGACTTGCGGCTACCATGGGCGGGCTAGGCACGTACCATCAAACTCGACAAAGTAGAACTTCGTCGCCTCCCAGACAGTCCGGGAAGCCTTCTCTGGTAGTATGCTCAACTTCTTCGCCTTTTGCTCGTGGTAAATGAAGATGGCCGCCACAGGGATGGAGAAAGCGACAAGAATGATGCAAAAGCTGCCAAACGCCCAGCGGTAAGTCGAATGTTCATAGAAGAGCTCGGCAATTCGAGGACCGCCAAAGGTGGCGGCAATGCGAGGGCTCATGTAGAGACCCCACATGATCATCCGGTTGCGCAGACTCGTCATATCCGAGAGGACGACATTGATAATGTATCCGAGTCCAGTGTGCCCGACCCAATAAAAGGTGTGACCTGCGGAATACGTCTCGACATTTTGGCACACGGCCTTCATGACCATGCCCACAATAATGAGAACAATCATGATCAAGAAACCCTCGCAACGACCCCGGATATCAACGATCTTGGCAATGGCCAGCTTTCCGACACCGCCGATGATGGAGGCGAAGATTCCAGTGACGGCCAGGAGACCGTGTTGGCGGAATGACGAGGTAACATATGCTATGAGGCCGGAGTGGACGGACTGGAGAAGCGTATCGACGAAGTTGACCATGTAGAGCCTGGGTACGACAATTTAGATATAGCTCGCTTCGCCTTGTAGGCATGGTTTGGAAAGACATACAGCGCGAAGACAGTCCACATTGTCTTCTTGGACCACACTTGGGTCACGGCCTCGACTTGCTTGACACCATCCTGCTTGAACTGAGAGCTGTCATCGCCATCATCCTCCTGGGCGGCGAAGTTGACTGCGTTCTTCTCATTCGAGGCGCTCCTGACGGCATCGCTCTCAATGTCTTGAGGCGACGGTTTATCAGCGACAGCCATGCTGAAGTTCACTCGGAACGGCGCCGTCGGTCAAAAACACCG
Organism: Tolypocladium amazonense; assembly: GCA_024340795.1. Taxonomy (NCBI): domain Eukaryota; kingdom Fungi; phylum Ascomycota; class Sordariomycetes; order Hypocreales; family Ophiocordycipitaceae; genus Tolypocladium; species Tolypocladium amazonense. The sequence continues at coordinate 81,964 of JALHCE010000047.1, read as the reverse complement.
TGGGGTAGGAGGAGAATATGGGATAGGGGAGCAAGAATCTCGCAGATGCGCGCAGGGAGCTTAGATATATGCCAGATGCGATACCTCCTCCTATGAAAAGTACCTCACTACAACGAAGAAAAAAAGAACCATGTCGCGTTGCACCAGGCCCATCTTTGGGCCCAACATGAACGTGCCGCGGCACCATTCCCGGCGGATCTGTTGCAGCCAGGGTAGGGTAACGCCACGCAACAAACTGGAGCTCCGGGCTAGGCGAATTTTTTAACGGTTCAAAGGCCCAGCACAAGATGCTGGGCAAATCATACGAGGGGCAATCGCACCCGAGAGCAACCAGGGCCATCAAGGATGGGGCGAGGAATTATTGGCTGCCGATGTGGGATGGCGAGAACAGGACGGAGAAGCCTCCCGAAGTGGCTCATGGCGAGCAAGGATGTGTCTGCAAAGTCTTCTTGATCAAATGATCTGATCTGATAATGACTTTGCTGTGGAGTGTCGTTGAGCCAACACGCATGCGGCATGCGGGCAGGGGTCTACAATATCTGCAGGCATGCCGAGTGATTGGTGACATCCACAAGATGTGTACATGCAAGTGTGTATGTGAGGCGAGAACCGTACAAGTCAACGACTCGTTTGCCAAGAGACTTGCTTGGCGGGCTCGCTTGTAGTGTCGTTGATCGAGCTGCCTCGGACAACAGCTTCCAAAGCCGATCCGGACTCTCTCCGAGCCCCCGCCGAATCAACTTTTATTCTTACTTGTACGAACGTGGTAGCTGTGGCTTCGATAAAGAAGTTGAGAAATACCTAGTAACGGCAGCACAAACTAACAAGTACAACAGTTCTTCTACAGCGTGATGGATGCGCTATCATACACATGGTACCTGCGCTGCATGTGTCCTTGAACTTGACTCCACGTGTCAATACTTGTACGAGTACATTGCTGCAGAGCTTCCCTGCCTCGGAGATCCACAGATCACCATCCGTTGAGTCTTACGCCAAGCTAGGATTGTCCCGCTCTCCCCACTGCGGCCAAGTGTCGGATACCCGCAAAAGAACTAACCGTTCCCCGTTCTAGGTTTGCGGCCCGATATTCGACGGCGGGCCGTTGGATGTGTCGTTTTCTTTCCTCCTCGATGCTTGCTCCGCACAGTCCATGTCACGTAATAGATATCTGGCTAACGATCTGGCCATGGGCATGTCGAACCATGTAGCTTTCTTGCAACAAGTTGTGTTTCCAGCCTCTCTCCCGCTTGACAGTGAATGACAATGATCACCATGGCCCTCTCATTACTGAGACACGACTAAGAGGCATGGCTTCTCTCTGAATTCGCATCCCAGATCATGAGACGGCAATGCACGGCGATGGACGGCAAGGTCCATCAGGGAAAGTATCCAAGTGTCGTGCGGGACGGGGCCGATCAAGATCTCTTCAACGATTCCGAGTCGATGCTTTCTCGTCTCCTTCCATAATGATGGCTCAATACTCTACGGTTGTCCTGATCTGAAGGTCTCTGGCAGTCTTGACAGCCTTGCAGACGATCGATGATTGGATGCGATCCTGTTCAACACCAGTCTGCAACCCTACATGCAATTCAAGGAGAGAATTGCCGTGTACTGCCGTCAGATAGATTTGTTTGCGTGGGTGACCTTTTCCAGAATTCTTTCGTCTCGTTAAGACCCATATTCACTTGAAAGTGTACCCTTCTTGCCAGGAATAGTCTCCACGATAATTAAATCATTTACATTGGGCACACTCTCACGCAATTTAGAGGCTCATATGATATCTGCAACATGCTGTTAGCTGACGGCCGTCCGTTCGTGTGTGTCGTGAGAATAAGGATGGAAGGGGGCAAGCCACAAACCCTAACGGGTTGGTAAGGGCAGAACGGGGACTCTCCTTTCCCAAGCACCCTGGCATACCTTTCGGAATGGTCACTCGTCAACAAGGGTGAGAGGTGGACCCTTTTATGCATCTGATAAAGAAAAACGGGTAACCAGGCGAACTGTGGTGACATTAGCATGCGGCCCGTGGGGGCCGCGTGGCTAGACTCAACTTGCTCTCCACAACCAGCCTGCAAATTCCGAGAACTTTGTCACGACAGGACGCAAGTTCGCCGCCGTCAGCGACGCTAGTACATGTCCTCGGAGGCTCGATCAGCCACCTCAACTCCTTCGCAGGACAGCAGAGCGAAGAACTCGTTGGGAGCCCGAGAAGCCGATGCCGGGTCCTGGCTGTCCCGTTTCGACGGCCAATCACCTCAAATATTGTTCGGTACTGGTGCACTTTTACAAGTTACTCACTGCGAGAGCTCTGTCTGCGAGAAAAGGGCTACCTGCGCAACTGCGGCGGTGGCTGATGGGTGGAGGATCAGATTAGATTAGATGGTTGGCCCGCGCATTTAAGCATGTCGCCAAGGCCAATCGCCGTCGCGTCACCGCTCAAAAAACCTGCCTCATCCACTCAAGGTTCCACTCACTGCGGCCAAAACGGGCGATCGCCGGCAGCAACCGGCTCTAAACTTCCTCGTAACACGGAAAGTTACCGAGGCATGGTGGCACTGTGAAAAATCTCCCCTCCTACTACGAAAGGCTCATAACGCGTCCGGTACTAAGCGTGGCGCACATGCTTCGTACATCTCATACATACAAAATCTCACGTTACAGAGGGGCTGCGTTCGTCATCGACAGGGCCCTCTGTGTTATGATCTGACCCGCAAGATCAAGCTGCTTTCCCGCAGTTGATATGCCGCATGGCGGCATTGCCTGCGAGTCTCAGAGGCCTAGATCCGGCGACAATATGGACGAAGCTACTATCTTCAACCAAATTTCGCAACTTGCAGGTAATGGCTCAGCACCGGACTGCGGCGAGTAACTGTAAAGCATACCAGGGTGGCAAATGACAGGTCAGAAGTGCCTTTCAAGCATGGTGCTACGCCGGTGGACGACCCAGTAACTCCCTGGGCTCAACTGGAGCGAGCACTGCCACTCCGCACCCGCACCGGCATTGCCATCCATCCTAAGTTCATGCTGCATCCGAGCCTCATTATCAATCAGGGCCGTTGTCGGTTCGAATGCCGCAAATTCCCCTCCAAGTACATGTTACCAAGCACACCGTTTTCGACGCCACCGGTCTGATCGTGAAGCCATGATTTAAGGGTTAAATTCTTGCTAGATACTCATAGCCATCAACTTAGAGCCAGACCTCAACGCGTCAGCCGAAGACGTAAGGACTGATGCGACTTTCGCCTATGCCTAGATCTTGCGGGGAATGTGCACCGTGCTAGATTTTTACCTTAGTGGCTGTGTCGCCCGCCTGCCTCAACAAGGAACATGCGGCATTTGTGACATACTGATTCTCTCTTTGCGTACGGCATCGGAACTAGTCTGGGGCGGCAAGGATTAGAGGCTCGGGGGCGCGTAATGCCCTCCGTCGACAGCAATCCCAGTGTAAGGATGTCCATCATTGTTGGCTTCGAAAGCAGCTTACATGTCTTCATTGTTGTCATCCTTTTCTTGCAATGAGAATTATCATTTTCATGAACGGTACATTTCAGTCAGCCGAGAAACAAAAAGATGCTTCAGAAAGGGCAGAACCAACCCTCTTGGGAACCAAATCTTATCCCCCGCTAATCGACAAGCATCCCTGGCGCCGGGTCCTACGAGTGCGGCGTTACGAGAGACCTCCCCGGCCGTCGGTCTACAAGTACATCTCCTTCGGCAACAACCCGAAACCCTTTGATGAGAATTTAGCCTGCGGGGCATGTCAGGGGCGCAACCAGCGATAGTGAGTCCATGACTGTATCCCAAAGGTTAGGAATAGTCTGTAGCTATCCACTTTCTCGCAGGTCGCTCCGACCAAACTCCAGCAGATGCCTGACGATGACGAAATCGATCCGTTTCCGAGCAGCTGATAGCCACTATGAGAAATATTTCGGCATCTCTATGCCTGCGTGCCGAAGCGGGTACGCGGATGGCGGGTAAGATATAATGCCGCTCGAGTCGTCACTCTTTAGTGGCAAGCAGCTCAAAGCTGGCCTTGCGTTTGGCTACTCTGGTCCTTTGAGAGGTATTCGGGTCATCTCTCTGTCGTCATCATGCTCTTCTCCAGGCGCGCACTTCTGGTGCCCCTTCTTGCCAGCGCATCGCTAGCGCTGCCTGCTTTGAACTCGACAACACCAAGAAATAATGACACCAGTAGCTTTGACTACGTCGTCGTCGGGTCCGGCCCTGGCGGCGGTCCCCTGGCTGTGAACCTTGCTGAAGCCGGTTACTCTGTGCTGCTCCTGGAGGCTGGTCAGAATCACACCGAAAAGACGAGCCAACAGATTCCAGCTTTCTTCGGAGAGGCTCAATTTGACGAGGAGCAAGGATGGTTCTTCTACGTGAAGCACTTTAGCAACCAGACACAGGCGGCAAAGGACAGCAAGATGGTCTGGCTGAAGCCGGATGGAGAGTACTGGGTGGGCAGCGATCCTCCCGAAGGCTCGACCCAGCTTGGACACTGGTACCCACGAGCAGGCACACTTGGAGGCTGCGATACGCACAATGGTGGTGTCACTGTGTATCCATCGGAGTTCGACTGGGATAATATCGCCAACATTACCAGCGACGCAAGCTGGGGCCACGACCACATGCGCACATACTTTGAGAAGCTCGAGAGAAACCTCGTCGTTGCACCTGGAGCGCCCGGCCACGGCTTCAACGGATATCAACCCATTGGCGTTGGCAGCAAGGAGAACTTTGAGAAGGACCCCCAGATTGTCGGCGTGGCCCAGGGCTCTGCCGCAGCGTTTGGCTTTACGGAAAGGAGCAAGAGCCCAAACTGGGATGTTATTCTGAAGAAGGACTCCAACGGCGCCGTCGAGAACCGGGATCTCCAGAATGATGCGTACCAGATCTCCTTCAAGAAAGACGAGCGCGGCCGGCGGTACAGCGCAGCAAATCGCGTGAGTGACGCGATTGCGAAGGGTTTGCCTTTGACGGTGCGCTTCGACAGCCTCGTCACCAAGGTTGTCGTCAACGAAGACCTGAAGGCGACTGGCGTTGAATACCTCGAGGGCACACAACTGTACAAGGCCGATCCGCGTGCTCAGAAAGCGGCCAAGAACAACACTGGCATTCCCCGATCCGTCAGCGCCCGGCGCGAGGTCATCGTCGCAGGCGGCACGTTCAACACGCCGCAGATTCTCATGCTCAGCGGCATCGGCCCTGCAGAGGAGCTGGAGAAGTTCAACATCCCTGTCGTAGTTGACTTGCCAGGTGTTGGCAAGAACCTTCAGGACCACTACGAAGTTCCCGTCATCCAGGAGTTCCCCAACAACTTTACCTTGTTCGACGGCTGCGACCTAGTCGATGGCGTCTACCCCTGCTACGAGGAATGGAAGAAGGGCACGGGCCCGTACACGACACTCGGCTTCACCCAGGTTGCTCTGTTCACTTCGAGCGTAGCGCCGAGAGGGGAGCGTGATTTGATCCTCTACGGCTCGCCGGACGCCATCCGCGGCCACTTGCCGCCGTATACCAACTTCACCAAGTTCAAGACGGGCTCCAACAAGTTCACCTTCACAATCTCCGAGTCGCACTCCCGCAATCGTGCCGGCGCCATCACCCTTACGTCTGCCGATCCGCGCGAGATGCCCGAGATCAACTTTGAGTACTTTGCCAACGGCGGCGACGAGGACATTCAGGGCCTGGTCGATGGCGTTGCTTTCGCGCGCAAGATATTTGACTCGGTGCCAGGACGCAACGCTACAACGGGAGAATACTATCCCGGCAGGGAAATCAGCTCCTTGGAGAGCGTAAGGGAGTATGTCAAGAACGAGGCCTACGGGCATCACCCCACAGGCACTGCGTCGATTGGCGGAGACGAGGACCCTCTTGCTGTGCTGGACTCTGGCTTCCGAGTTCGAGGAGTCGACGGTCTGCGGGTTGTGGATGCGTCCATCTTCCCCGTCGTTCCTGGAACATTCCCGTTGATTGCTGTCTTCATGATCAGTGAGAAGGCGAGCGACATCATTCTTGAGGATGCGAAGCGACTGAGGATGTAGATTGGCTAGACCGATACCACGAGATTCTCAACATTTTTGATTGGCGGCGTGAACATTAGACGAAAAGGGGGAGCGCCTGTCGCAGGGTGCTTGGGTTGGAGATTGTAAAGAGAAGAGAGGAATCTAGCCGCAGCTTGTCGAGAAATCGAATACTGCAACCGTCTTCAGTCTTGTAAAAACACCTCAGCACTCTAGAATGTCATTTTTGCAGTGACTTGGCCTGGTTCGGGAGTGACATATCTGGAGACGAGCTGGTGAGTCGTGATGCCAAGACGAAGCTCAGAGTCCAGGGTAGGAAAAGAGGTCATCATGAAGCCACTTTAGCCTAGCGGGTGGCGGGTCGACCTAGCGCGGCGCTACTCGTCATCCCCGCCAGGCACAAACCCCCACGTCCGCTTCCAGCCGCGTTTGTCGATTCTGCCATCGCGACTCACCACCTCCAAAGCTCGTCGTCCCCAGATTGCCGTCACGCCTCTCGACGCAGGCACTCGCCAGACCCAGCGCCATGGCCCCTCCAAAATCTGCGCGCAACGCCGACGACAAGCCGGACGGCGGCGGCTCCAAGGACAAGAGCGGCGGCGGCCAGTCGTCGACCAAGATGCGTCGCGTCGCCAGTCAGACTAGCGCCTCGCAAAAGCTCCCCAACGCGCCGACTTCTGCGCCGGCACAGGCTGCTGTCGAGCCTCCAGCTCCCGCGGTACGTTTTGCCCAGTCGTGACTCTTCCAGCCCAGCCATGCGACTTCGCTGACACTCGCCGTGTAGCTCAACTGGTCCTCCTTCGACCGCGACACCCTCCACTCGTACCGCCGCGAGCACCAACTGAGCACCCCGGCCTCTTTTTCGAACACATATCACGAATGGGTGCTGTCACAGCCCGGTAGCATTGGCTTGTACTCTCCGACAATGATCTGCAAGAGGAAATCTCGGCGGCAGAACAAGGAGCAGCTGGCCATGGCCGTGCGGAAGCACTTTAACGGCATGGGCATTCAGGAGAATGACGTCATCGTCGATTTCCTGTACAAAATACACAGCGACAGGGCTTCAAAACGAACGGTGTCATTACCCGCGGCTTGACTGCTAAATATGTAACACTTGGGCTTGGGTGGACTTTCTTTGGCATTGGGCGGCGTTTGGCGCAATGGGTGTGAGCATCGGTGGATATTGAACAGCATTCAGGATACTAGGCAGGATACGACATATCATCATGAAGATTAAGATGTATTTCATGTCCGCTGTTAGCCTCGGTGGATCTTGGAGTTGCGTGTTGAGCCTCCTTCGTCTGAAGCACTCTTCTGTTGGCGGACAATGTGGAGACTCGCGGCCATACAATACCGAGTATTTTTCTTCTTCCTCTTTCTTCTTCTTTTTTTCTTTAAAAAGGGTGATTTTGGGCCGTTCAAACAGATTCAATTTGTCGCCCGTCGAGACGAGGCCGGCAACGGCGAGGAGGGCGGTGACGTGAGAAAAGAACATCTTACTGCGGATAATGTTACAGCACTTGACAAGCGACGACTTTGCGCGGATCAGGAGAAAAAGCCGCAACGGCGAGCCACCGAGGAAGGCAGAACACTTGGATTTTACAATCCCGTGGTCTCCTTGTAGGCGAGTCAGTGCGAGCGAGCGAGCGTCAAGCAAATCTCCACGGATCGGTGACTCTAGGTGAGCACAAGGCCCACAGCCACACTTCCCGATCCGGCGTTTGGGCGGCGTGGATTGGCCAGGGCTGGCTCAGGAACGCAGCCCTTCCAGGCAGCCTGGATCCTAGTTGTCGACCCAGAACGCGCCCAGATGCGTGGCAGGTATGCAAGGCCATTGTGACTGGGGGCTGGAAAGTGAAAATTGTGTTGTCGGGCAGCTGCGCTACGATACCTCTATTGCCCGTATCAGTATAGCGTAGTCTGTTCGTACGGAGTTGGCTATTGTCCAATGTTACAGAGAACACAGACAGTCACGGGCTCATCACTCGCCATACTCGTGAACCCCGACCCTACGGCGCCTGGTCGTCTTTCCAGCCCGCTTTGTGAACGCGTCCGTCTCCCTTGACTTTGGTTGTTTCTGTAGCTGGTTTTCTTCCTCATCTTGTCACTTCATAAACCCCTCTCTGGCCTGATGCTCCCGCTCCAGCAACCACCTCCTCTCAGTCGTCCGTTAGCGCAGCTCTTCATGCTCCTTTCCTGCTTCAAGTCACACCACCACCATGAAGACTTCCCACCTCATCGCCGGCCTCTTTGGTAAGCTTCCGTATCTGTGTTCTCTCATGTCCCTGGCTCACAGCGTCTTCAAGCAGTCATCGGAGTCCAGGCAGGGCCTTTGTGCAAGTGCAAGTGCAAGCTGGCGCCGTCGCCGGCTGACTTGGGGACACTCTCGACCGTGTCCACGACGCCATACAACGCGCGCCCCTTGCCGACGGAGGATGGTATGACTGCGCCGACTGATACCACCACCACGGTCCCTCCTCTTGTCCCAGAGTTCCCGGCTACCGCTGCTACCGCTGCTACCGCTGCTTCCTTTCCCCCACCACATTTCGTTACAGTTGATGGGGTTACAGTTGAAGTCGCTCCTACCGATACCGCACCGTATCCGTGTCCCTACGGGTCAACCTGTATTGCTTCCGATACGTCACAAGAACCTACAAGGCCAGTAAGCAACCCGTTTCCGTGTCCAATGGGGTCAACCTGTACAATTACGACGCCGAGTACTCGTCCCTGAGCTTTGATTGGATTGGCCAATTCTCTTTAAGCTCCTAAGCCCACATCTTGGTCGGACCCTTGCGCAACGGACGTGAGCATCGGTGGACATTGAACAGTATTCAGGATATCTAGGCAAGATACGACACATCATCGCAAACAACCCCCGAAATCCCCTTCCGCAACCAATAAATACATGTTATGTCCGATATGAGCCTCGGAGGGTCTCTAGGTTGCGTGTTGAGTCGCTGCACGTCTGAAGCCCTCTGTTGGCAGACAACATGGAGCCTCGCGGCCATATAAACAAAAAAATTTGGGCCCCTAGAACAGGTTCAATTTTTATAGTCGAGACGGCAGCGGCCTTGGATACCACCGGAAGGATTATGCCCGTTCAGGAAATTGCCGAAATAGAGGCCTGAATTTCACTCCACTTAATCGAAATGGACCGTTCATGGAAGTCTTGGCAGCCTAACAGATGACCACTGGGATGGGCATTAAGCGGCAAATACACTCGTTCCGTGCTACGAAATGTACCCATAAGGGCAAAATTTCCGGCTATATCTTCTCGTGCGCACGAGCCGTTGCCTGAGCCATTCCACAGCCTTCATACTCGGACGACGGATCACCAAGATGAGAGCAAACCTCGCGGTCCTCCTCCTCAAGGTCGCGGCCGCCTCGGCTTCCCTCTTCGACACTATTCTGCCAACGACGACGCCGACTATTACTAGAGACCCGTGGAGGTGCACGACGAAGACTCTCGAGTCCTTCTTCGACCCGCCGACGCCCACCGGCAGCCTACTGACGGCGCTGCTGACGTACGGTGATGAGCTGGTCCGGGACTGCTCTTCCACGGAGACCAACGCATATGGCTTGCGCACCTGCCGCTTCCCGCCTCAGTCGGAGTGGTGCGCCTTCACGACCGCCGCGCCGTCCACGCTGCTGCCCGAGTACTCGTCGTACGGCAGCGCAGCTTCGTCGTGGTGGGCGGCGCATAGCTCCGACGCCGTCGAGAGCGCCAAGTACTGCCCGTCCCGCTGGTTTAGGGCGATGCTGGCGATGCCGGGCGGGGCGGGTTGGCTGAATGACACCATTGCCTTTGCAGGGTGCCACGAAGCGGCGAATTCCACCGGTGTCACGCCAGCGATTACAAAGGCGCCGACTGCAACAGCTGGCTCAGGAGTAACTGCGATCAGCTCGAAGCCGACGACGACGACGCAATCTAGCGTCGCAGATGGCCGATCTGAGGGTCTTGGGGTTCGGATGGTCGCGGTCACTGGGCTGGCTCTTGGGGTGGCGGCAGTGATGCTGTAGCCCGGGATTACACTCCCACAGCGATCCAGATTTGCTCGAGCCCCGTTGCTTTCTACTCGTATCGTTGGAGGAGGTTTGCGAAGCGTCTCTCCGCTCAATACCTTGCCAAGCCACACCAGCATCTCACCGCAGCTGGATTCAGAGCCAGGCCGGGATCGACCAGGCGTTATTGCAGCATGCCGGCACCGGTGCGGATGAAAAGCCTAGCTGTGTCTTCTCTTATTCACCGACCAAGGGGCGAGGAATCGGCCAGGAACATTTTTGGGTCCGAGGGAAGTTAAGAGAAGCGAATATTGATTACGTGCCCCCAAAGTGCGGTAACACGAAACTGATAGTGCTCTGGCCAAGACGCTATGGGAATGATAGAGGAAGGAACTGGCAGAGCATCTGGCGGCTAAGTATGACCAAGTCGATGAGTCCAAGTCTATGTCGAGGGCCCAACCAGCCGAGCTCCAAAAGATCACTTAGCTGCCAGCGTGGGTGAAGACCGCCTCTGCCAAGGATAAGATGTTGGCTAGATCATCTGCCCGCCGGCCTTGCCATAATGGAATAAATCGCGATGCTTCGAGTGAGTTCCAAGAAACTTGCCTCTGTGTATTTCTGCTCCGGTGCAACGTTGTCCGAGGCTCAAGCTGCACGAGTACCGAAACGGGGTAATGCAAGCTCTGCCATTGGCCAGTGTCGCCGTGCGTGGGATGGGCCGGCTTATGACGGCATTGTCGCCTGAGGCAGACACACTCGGCTTAAGACCGGCTGAAAAAGTTGGGGGAGGAGCCTAGAACCATCGACATCGCAGCGACTCTCTGGACCAGTGGGTAGAGCACCAACTTGACTGCGTCTTCTTACCAAGGCCTTGGGCTTCGTCAAATGAATTGCTGTGGCTCACTATGAACTCCAGCCTTCTCACCAAGGCCGTCACGCCTGCGCGAGTCCTGGCGCAATGCCAATTTGCTGGCCGACCCAAGCTCCGAGAATGCGTCACCACAGGAGCGCGCATTCACACAACTGCGTTTCGCGTCGGTTCGCGGGACAGGTCGACCAGTCCGAGACAGCAGAAGCTCCCCTCTTCGCGTCGGGTGAGGCTCAAGTACCTGAACCCTTGCCTGAACCATCTGCTAACTGCTTTCCAGTCATTCCATGCGACGAATTCTCTTGCTCAAAAGGACCCGTACAAGGCCCTCGGTGTGAGCAAGAGTGCCACGGCCGCCGAGATTAAAAAGGCATACTACGGTCTGGCAAAGAAATATCATCCGGACACGAACAAGGACGCAACAGCCAAGGACCGCTTCGCCGATATCCAGTCCGCATACGAGATCTTGTCCGACCCGAAGAAGAAGGAGCAATACGATCAATTTGGTGCTGCTGGATTTGACCCCAGTGGAGGCCCCGCCCCTGGCGGAGATCCATTTGGTGGTGCTGGCAACCCATTTGCCGGTTTCGGCGGGCAGGGAGGCTTTGGCGGAGGCTTCAATTTTGAGGACATCTTCTCAGCCTTTACCGGACAGCAAGGGCCTTTCGGCGGCCGCCGAGGCGCTCGCGGGGGCAATCCTTTCCAGCAAGAAATACTCGTGGGCGACAACATCGAGGTTCAGTCCAGCATAACGTTTATGGAAGCAGCCAAAGGCACGAGCAAGACGATCAACATTACTCCTCAGGTTGTGTGTGGGACATGCACGGGCAGCGGTCTTAAGACTGGCACGCAAAGGTCTCCTTGCAAAGCCTGCAACGGCACAGGAACCCGCTTGCACTTCATGCAAGGTGGATTCCAAATGGCGTCCACTTGCGGGACCTGTGACGGCACTGGCTCGACGATTCCAAAGGGTTCAGAATGCCGAACGTGCTCCGGCAACGGCGTCGTTAGGGAGCGAAAGTCTATTACCGTCGATATCCCTGCGGGCATCGAGGATGGCATGAGGCTCAGAGTCGACGGCGCGGGCGATGCCCCTGCCACCGGACGATCAGCGGATCCCAACATGAGATCTCAGCGCGGTGATCTGTACGTCTTCGTTCGCGTTGCCAAGGACCCCAAATTCAGCAGGGAAGGCTCCAACATTCTATACACGGCCAACATTCCCCTGACCACCGCCATGCTCGGTGGTCAGGTGTCTATTCCGACTCTGGATGGTGCAGTCAACGTCAAGGTTGCGACAGGTACCAACACGGGTGATAAGATCACGCTCTCGGGAATGGGCATGAAGCGCCTTGGTGCACGACGGGGCGGCTCTGGCGATCTCAGGGTTGAGTTCCGCGTCAGTATGCCCAAGTACCTGAGCGCGAATCAGCGGACTATTGTAGAGATGTTGGCAGATGAGATGGGTGACAAGACCGCCAGGAGGGTCATGAACGTCTCATCGCCAAGGTGAGCACACACTGATTAAGCAGACAAATCCTGCATGGCGCTAACTTTTGCATGAAGCTCCCAAGCTGATCCGTCCAACCCTGAGGCGCATAAGAACGAAGGGTTTTTGAAGTCCATGTGGCATACATTGACGAATCACCCTGCTCACCAGAAAGAAGGCGAGGCAGGCCAGTCAAGTACCACCAAGAAAGACGACAAGAAGCAGGATAAGCCGGATGAAGCGCCAAAGAAGTCCTCCGACTCTGGATCCGGCTGACGGGCTGAGTTGAGACTCTTCCTCTGACGATAACTTGTATCATAAAGCATCGGGGACGAAGCGTACGTATAGAAGGAGATGATTGCATCCGGTGGTGTTTAAAAATGGTTGACATTCCGTTGGTGGCGTTTCTGGAGGGTGGACAGCAACCCATCGACACTGCGCAGATTTGCAGCTACTTTGGATCTTTCTTGTATGTATCAGTACAGTAGAGAGCATGCGAGATCGCAACAGATACTCTCGTAGAGGCAAATCTCCTCACATCACGTTGCGCATGACTCTTATGGCGTCTACAAGTCCTTATTCTTTGTGAAAATCTATCAAACAGCCCAAGACTCCTTGTACCAGTATCTGTCGGGGTATCTCACGCCTCGCGCTCCCAACTGCTTTGGTCAGATCCCGTGCGCCCCGCGGAGAGTATTCGACTTACAATCCAGTAGTGTGCAGTCGAACGTTACAAACTTTATGCGTTTCTGCTTTCGTTTCGGTTGTCCTATCTTCTCCATCGCGCAGTGCGAGTGGCGAGACTCAGCCAATGGGCTTGAGCTTCTTTTTCTTCTTCTTCTCTGGGTTGGAGCTTGCCTTGCCCTTTTGGAAGACCCTCCAGTTGTCAATGCGCTGGTCTCGGGTGGCCTCCCAGTCTTCTTGGTGCTGCCGCTTGCGCTTGCGTTCCTCCACCTCCTCCTCCATCCGCCGCTGCTCTCGGCCCTCTTCCTGCATCTGGCCCTTGAGCTGTCGGCGGCGCCGCTGTTCGTTGTCGACGAGGACGTGCATTGACTTCTTTCGCCACATCTTGAGGAATTCATCCGTTTTGATTTCCTCGCTGTCGACGGTCCACTTGTTCTCGCGAAGCAGAAGCATGCGCGCGTCGGCAATGGCTTCGTCCAGTAGCGCGCGTTTCTTCTCATCCAAGAGCTCCACTTGAGCTTTCTTCAGACGATCGAAGGCTTCAGGGGCATCTTCGTTCTTCGTTTTATCTGGATGGATCAACAGCGACTTCTTGCGGTATATGGCCTTGATATCCGCATCGGGGACACCAGGCTGCAGGTCGAGCACGGCGTACGCATCCAAACGGAACGCTGATAGAATTCGTTTGATCTCCTGGTCCTGAATATGAGAGTCAGTAGCGAGAACTATAGTCATGAAGGGCGCTGCGCTATGCTGATGTACCTTTTTGGCTTCTTTCTCGGCGGCCAAGAGAACGTCGTCCTCCTCGCCGGATTCCAAACCGAGCGCGACGTCGTCGTCGGGAGTCGCCTTGTGCGAAGCCATGCCGTCTCGCTGGCTATTCGGACGGGAGATCTGCACGTTTGTGAAGGAGAAGGAGAGATATACTTGGGAACCGACAAGGGCTCGCGGTTAGACTGGGGTGCGAGGTTCAAGATGCTTGCGGTGGTTGGGTGCCGCCAACACTCCGTACAAGCCAACCCCGGTCCCGCCACGATAAGATAAGCATCCCGATCTGGCCCCACCAAAAAAAGTCGGCCTGCAGCCGTCGGCCAGTCTCTGTCTTCAGCTCGCGATTCAACGGCGCTGGCATTTTCGACTCTTGCGCAACAAGCAGTCGCACAGCCTTCACGGTGCCCCGACGGCAACTACGATGCCTCGCCGCGCAGCCTCGCCGGCTCAATCCGAGCCCGAGCTCGATATTCTCAGCTCGTTGTACCCCGGAGACGATCAAAATGGAGTCAGCGCCGGCAACGAGCTGGACCTAGACGGCATCTTGGACGGTCCTCACACGGCCGAAAATGGAGATGACGAGGCTTTCATTGCGCTGCAGCAGGCGGCCTCCTATCGAAAGGCCTCCAACCTGAAGGGAAAGACGGTGAAGAAGGGCGGAGGCTTCCAAGCAATGGGTAAGTAACGCTGCGACCACACGTGGTCTGCTCGCCGTTCAGTGATGCTCATGCGCTGCCCAGGTCTCAATTCCAACCTGCTCAAGGCCATCACGAGGAAAGGTTTCTCGGTCCCGACACCCATCCAAAGGAAGACGATACCCTTGGTCCTCGACAGGAGAGACGTTGTCGGCATGGCGAGAACGGGTTCTGGAAAAACGGCTGCATTCGTGATACCCATGATTGAGAGACTTCGCGCACACAGCGCACGATTTGGCAGTCGAGCCCTCATTCTCTCGCCATCTCGAGAATTGGCTATTCAGACTCTCAAGGTGGTCAAGGAGTTCGCCAGAGGCACGGATCTCAAAGCTGTGCTTCTCGTCGGTGGCGATGGCTTGGAGGAGCAGTTCGGTGCCATGACTGCAAACCCCGATATCGTCATCGCCACTCCAGGTCGGTTCTTGCATCTGAAGGTCGAGATGAGCCTGGATCTCTCATCCATTCAATACGTCGTCTTCGACGAGGCGGATCGCCTGTTCGAGATGGGCTTCGCTGCGCAGTTGACCGAGATTCTTCACGCCCTGCCGCCGTCGAGGCAGACCTTACTCTTCTCCGCCACTCTCCCTGCTTCCTTGGTCGAGTTTGCTCGCGCAGGTCTCCAAGATCCCAGCCTCGTGCGGCTCGATGCCGAGTCCAAGATATCGCCTGACTTGGAGAGCGCCTTCTTCACGGTAAAGGGCGCGGAGAAAGAGGGTTCTCTGTTGCACATTCTCCACGATGTGATCAAAATTCCTGTTGGGCCTCCCGAGGGAGTGCGTGAGAATGAAAAAGCATCCAAAAAGCGAAAGCGTGGACCTGAGGGCCCAGGCAAGCCCACGGAGCATTCAACAATTGTCTTTACGGCGACTAAACATCATGTCGAATACCTTGCGAATTTGCTGCAGGAGGCAGGCTTTGCGGTTTCTCATGTCTACGGTTCGCTTGACCAGACGGCCCGAAGGAACCAGGTGGACGACTTTCGACACGGAAAAACGAATATCCTCGTGGTTACAGATGTGGCAGCCCGAGGTATTGATATCCCTATCTTGGCCAACGTTATCAACTACGACTTCCCTCCCCAACCTAAAGTCTTTATCCATCGAGTTGGCCGAACGGCCCGAGCAGGCAAGCAGGGTTGGAGTTACAGTCTCGTCAGAGACATTGATGCGCCGTACCTCCTTGACCTCCAACTATTTCTTGGAAAGAAGATGGTTATAGGCCAGGAGGGAAGCAAGCCTTCGTTCTCGGACGATGTAGTTGTTGGGGCCTTGAAACGAGACTCGGTGGAAACGCAAGTGGAGTGGATGAACAAGACACTTCTCGAGAGCGAGGATATCAACGCGCTGCGCACCGTCGCTGGAAAGGCCGAGAGGCTCTACATGAAAACCCGTCACTCAGCATCCAGCCAAAGCGCCAAGCGAGCACGAGAGCTTGTTGCTTCTACTCCATGGATGCAGCTGCACCGGCTGTTTGGCGATGACGTGGATGGCCAGGAGCAGGCTCGGGTAGCTATGCTGGCGAGAATCAGTGGCTTCAAGCCCCAGGAAACGATATTCGAGGTTGGCGTGGCAGATAAGGCGGCTTCTGAGGCAGCAGAGGTCATGAAACAGCTACGGAAGAGAATCACGCCCAGGAACAGGCAGGCTGTGGCGGAAGAGAAGGAGGGTGAAGACGACGAGTTTGAAGGCGTGGAAGATGGGCACCAGATGGAGGTTGACTCCGAGGTCGAGGAGGGAGAGCCCGGCGAGATGGACGTGAATGCAGACTCTGACGACGACATGGAGGTGACCATTTCCAACGCAAGCGGCAAGAAGAAGGGCAAGACAGACTGGCGAGACTCGGACGTCTTCATGTCGTACACGCCACGGACCATCAACGCCGCCGAGGAGCGTGGCTACGGCGTGCACTCGGGCGGCCAGGGCTCCAGCTTCGTCGAGGCGGCGCGCGACGCTACCATGGACTTCGGCAACGACGAATCGGCCAAGGCCTTCGGCGCCCCCAGCCGGCAGAAGATGCGCTGGGACGCCAAGTCCAAGAAGTACGTGTCGCGTGAGAACGACGACGACGGATCCAAGGGCGCCAAGATGATCCGCGGCGAGAGCGGCGTCAAGATCGCAGCCAGCTTCCAGAGCGGCCGCTTCGACAAGTGGAAGCGCGCGCAGCGCATGGGCCGCGGGCCGCGGGTCGGCGAGGCGGAGCGGCCCGGCGCCACCCAGGGCATCCCCTCGGGCCAGCGCTTCAAGCACAAGCAGGAGAGGGCCCCTCGCGAGGCCGACAAGTACCGCGACGACTTCCACGCGCAGAAGAAGCGCGTCGACGAGGCGCGCGAGAAACGCGTCGGCAGGTTCAAGGACGGCATGGGCAGCAAGAAGGAGCTCAAGGGCGTGCACGACATCAGAAAGGGACGAGCAGAGGCGGAGCGCCGGAAGGCCAAGAATGCCCGGCCGGCGAAGAAGAAGAAGTGATTCACACCTCCATAGCGAGAAGTTCATTAGTCAATATACAGAAAGCCATGTCACTCGATTATTGTCGTATCGTTACATAGCTACAGCCTTGCTTGAACTTGCATGGTATTGCTCTATCTAAGGTACTGTCTTGCGTACCTGATGCCTATCTACCAATTTCCAACTCCAGCCATGCATACCCAGGGCGTGAGCCTAATAGCCAGCCACGGTATGCTTACCATCTCCTTGAACCGCGAAAATATGAACGAAGAAGAACATGGATGTGCAGGAAGGCCAAACTTCCGCACATCAACAAGCGCTGCACTAATGGTGGCCCGGCTTGTGGGGGGTATCGTTGTTGCTTGCGGGAAAAATATCAGAAAAAAAGGGTGGTGGTACAACTTTGAGGTGATATGAAAAGTTTCAGTCTCTATCAAAGAGAGACAGCGAAGCGTCGCCTTGTGAATCGTCACGACGAGGCGCCCAAGCTCATCACTCTAGGGAATTCAGATTGGTCACCCACTGACGAACAGCATCGCGCAGCATATTCTGACGCCGATGGCCGTGCTTATAGTTGCTGCCACGGCCCCCACCATTCGACTCGCCGTTATCGATGGCATCGCGGATCATCTCCTCTAGTGTGGACAAGATGACCGTCTTGCATTGCACTCTTGGGATATCCAAAGGCGGGTCTGCCAGCTGCGTGACCTCTGAAACCGTGTCCGGCATGGTGCTTCCACTGTCGGTACTGCCTCGGAAGTCGCTAGGAGTTTGCGAAGACGTCGTCGAGCTGTCCTTGCTGGCCTCAGGGGTCAAGTGAATCACCTTGTCCATAGCCTCCCTCAACGCATTGTCGGGGCTGGTAATTTCTTCCTCAACCCACTCCTCCTCCAGTTGATGCTCATATGGCGCGGACGGCGTCAGGAGCACACCTCCGTTGAAGTTGGGCATCCCTGAACTCACCGACCCTCGCTTGTCAGACGGCGCCTTTGGCTTGACCAGTCGACGATACACATAACGCGTAACTGTGTTCGATGTTGTGTCCGCCACCACGACGGAGCTAACATCGACCCAGCGTTCAGAGAGGTCGCTACCCATGGGGAAATCCGGCGCAGGAGTTGGTTCCGCTTCAAGAGCTGCCTTGACTTTCTCTAGCAAGCCCTCTTGCGGAGGCAGCGCCTGCAGTGCAAAATCTGGATGGAAGCGGTTGAGCCATCCCGCGGCATTCAAGGGTAGATCTCCATCAATGGCGAAGCGCGCAGTCTGTTCGAAAGACTCGAGGCCGCTAGGGAAGCCTGGCGTGGACAGATATCCACTACTGGATGGCGAGCTGATGGCCGACTCAAAGGTCGCAATATAGTCCGGGAAGGGAACGTCGACATCAATGACGCCGTCTTCGGCATTGATGGAGGTCTTCACAGGCGACTCAAACGCACCAGTGGGGTCTGGAGTCCGGTCTGTGTGCGTAAACGATCTCCGACCGCGGGCTGAGCTTTCTCGAGGTGTGTCGACATTGCGGGCATCCATAGGCGATATGCGGCCAGAGTCGGTTTCGGCAGCTTCCTCGACAAGCGACACCTCGCGAACCATCTCGGACAGTTTGTCGGGGCGATTAAAGCTGGCCTTGACGGGAGATCTCAGGTCGCTGCCTTGGCTGTAATTTGAATTGCTGTCCATGGAATCCCTTCGGCGGGGGTTCCATAGGCCGCTCATGAGGTTTCCCCATTTAAGCCCTTGGCTTAGCGGACGTGAAGCTGCGTTCAATCCCGGCCCGCTGCTGTCGCCGCGCTTCAAAGATCGCTTGAGATCATCTGCAGCCATACTTCCACTGCTCCCCGGGCGCCGTCTCCTATGGCTATCGCGTTGCTGTTGAGCGATGGAGAAGTGAGGAGTTGACGTTTCCGGGACTATTGTCGTCGTCGTTGCAGCGCTACTCTTGCGATTCACGAAATCCTGGCCGGGAATGATGGGCATGTTGGTGGTGCGAATCGACGCCGCATCAGACGCTCGCCGCTGGTGTTGGCTCCGATCCAAACCTAGCTGAGCCAGCTGCACGGGGAACCCCGCATTTCTTGCACTCAGGCTTGCAGCTCTCGAGTGAGAAGCCCGCCGAAGGCCGCTGCGGCGGTTGATCTTGCGGCGGAGTGACTCTTCGCGAAGGATGGGAACAATGTATGTCGGCGGTGAGTTAGAATAGCCACCAATGGAAGCTGATGTACTCGGTCGGTGTGCTCTCGCAGTGGCGATCTGTTGGTTCGCGGGCAGGAACGCGGAGAGAAGGAAAACCATCCTGCGAGCCGCCATTTTATCGTCAGACACGATGATGGTTCGGGCAGGCAACGAAAGATCCTCCTCGTTCCGATTTTGCCGAGCGACGGCCGCGCGCTTCCGGTAAGAGGGACCGCAAAGGGCCTGTAGCCAATCCGTATGGGTGGCCAAGAAGCCGGTGAGGAGATTATAGAAGAACTGTCCTCGGTCCGTGGACGTCGCCCATCTGGACGTCCATATGGCTTCGTCGCGCCAAATTCCCCAACGTCCTTGCCCTGTGACGACCCTGGCCGCGCCGAGACCCATGACTACCCTGCTCCTGGCAAGGCCCACCTCGGACGCGATGTTGATGTCGTCTGCGAGACAGTTCGGCCACAAGGAGACCAGCTTGGTCGTGCTCTTCGGAGGCTTCGCACGGTGCATGTCGTTGCCACGTCTTTCTGTCCATGACGGTGTCCGAGACACGAGGTTAGACGTAGCAGACGACGAGTAAGGGCCGGGAGACGTGAGATCGGCTTGCTTAAGCATGCCGTGGATTGTTGTGGCAACAAGGGACTGGAGGTGAGCCAAAGTCCTCATGATGATATCCCAGTGCTGCGTCAAAGAATCAATGCGGTCCTCAATATCGATAGAGTAAGACGATTCCATCACGTCTCCATAGTTGCCGGATCCAGCCATGTTCCAGCTGGCTTTGACCGAGTTGTAGGAAGAAGAAAAGAACTCTTGATCATTATATGAGCCAGACTCGCGGAAACCGGACTTTGGCGGTGCGGCAGACGACATTCGCGAAGGGGCGCGAGGCAACTGCACCACCAGGACAACAGCGTACATGGGCGTGCGACGCTGTCTTGGTTGCAGCTTCTTCTTCTTGGGCGGCATTGAGTCGTCACCGGAGGCCGGAAACGGAAATCCGCTGTTGTCGTCTGAAAATCGGCTCTGAGGTGTAACATTGGTATCGGTATCCTCAGTGGCGAGGCTGACTGGGAAAAGCCGTGTGATGAGAATCTTCTTCTTGTCGCCCTGGCGCGATGGGGTGCCGCTGGAAGGGAGTGGCGGGCCAAGGGTCGGGGAAACCGTCTGAGATGAAAAGGACTGCGACAGTTTGCTCGACCGGCCACTCGAACGACCGATAGAGCTCCGACCGTCCCCGAAAGCGGATGATGAATGGTCGGCTGGGCGGGAATCGCTCGGCACGACGTGGACCTTTGTCGAGGTGCCCTTGTAGGCCATCAACTCCGAGTTGCCGAAGATGCAGCTCGAAAAGGTTGCCAGTTCCTCCCGGTACTCACGGGCTGTGCGCTGGGCTTCTGTCTCTGCGAAACTCTGACTTCTGCCGTGGATGGAAGCTCGGCGATCAAAGGCGCCCTGACGAGGCTGAGAGCTATCGGACTGGATGACGAGCGGGCGCGAAGCTTGACTCTGGCTGCCTTTGCGTGGAGACATGGGCGCTCTCCTTGGGTCTTGACGCCCGGGCGAGCGCTCAGGGGAGGAGTCGGGTAGCGGATGGCTGTCGAAAAGGAGAGATGCGTTCGCGGGGCCCAAGGCGTCCTGCAGAACGATGACGCGGACATCGCGCACGTCAAGGTCGACGTCTTCACTGTAATCGAAAGCATTCGCGGTCGCAGCGGATGGTGTAGCGGGTTCCGATGACAAAGGAAAGACCTGGTCATTGCGGTGTTGATAGAGAGCCTGCGCATCTGGGAAGAGGAGATTCCGGGTGTGGATGTCCTCCTGGACAGACTCGAGGGAGAGGATGGGGCGAGAGGTCGTGCTGTTGGGGTCTTGGGCCGGCGCGGTGGCCAAGCCTCCTGACCCGAGATGAAGCAGTCGGCCGAGCATGTCGCCAGCGAGCAAGGCGAGGGCTTAAGAGGAAGGGGAGGTGGCGAGAATCGCCGGTCACAATGAACAAGCCAAGGGCAGAACTCGATTTTGGTTCGAGGCACTTGAAATCGGTCACGTAGTGAAGTCGGGTCAGTGCCGGGCAGCCATCATCAGTGGCTGCAGGACCAAGATCTCTACCGTTGCATGCATAGTCAACCAGAGCCGGGGCAGATCAGATGCCGGGCCGTATGAGAGATGAGAGGCTGCGGACGCGGAGCGGAGTGGAGTGGCGAGTCGACGGCGGATGATGAGACTCAAAATTTCAGATTGCAATTATATGCGTGCGAGGCGACCGGGCCAATTTCGAACACAGCCAGACCAGCCTGTTGCGTTGTGCGTGATGGTGGCGATGTGCGGCTGGTGAGGATGACGGCGCCGGTGATGCGGTGAGGCATGCGAAGATGGCGGTCAGTGAACGAGGCGCGATTCGTCCGGGTGCCAAGCGGTACAGGACGCTGGTTGACGTTCAGATACAGCTGATCGGGCTGACGAGGCGCGAAAGGAAAAGCTCGAGGTTGCCGTGGCACGGGCGACAACAGCTCAGTCGAGGTTCTGCGCGTGCTTCGTGGTCGCACGGAAAGGGTGCGTGGTGCTCCGAACAACGGACACGAGCATGGAGCGGCAAGCGTGGCGAGGGCGGCGTGAGACTAGGGCGCCTAGGTATAGGTAAAGTAGTGCCCCGACGGGCCGGCCGATGTTCGCAAGTATGCAGCAAGCTCAGGACACTGCCGCTCTCGCTGCTGTCGGCGCGGGCATCTGTCGGCGATGCTGCTCGCAAAGGAGGTGAGGGAAGAGAGGAGAGGCGACGGGCGCGAGGTTGGCCGCGATGGGACGGATGCCAGAACGGTGAAGGAGCGACGGGCCCGGCAGCAGGGACGGAGATCGTGACCCCAAAAGGCGACAGACCCAGAAACCCGGGTGCTGTCCCGCGCCAGCGAATGGGGCGTCGGCGGGGGGCGTCAGAGACCGCCAGGCCTGCTTGGCTCGGAGCTAATCTGGCGTGGGCGACTCAGTCATGGGCCCGTCCTTTTATCAAGGTTCCAGCTTTCAGTGGGTAGTTGGACGATACGAGCGCGTGGCGGCAGTAGCTCCCGATCCTCTCTGGCAGGCAGATGAAGACGCCGGATGGTTGGTATAGTTCAAATTCTCTTCACATGCGAGAGCCAGCGTCACGTCCATTTGCGCCCTTCTTCGCCGCGTCGTTGCTACCAAGACCGCGACTGCGGCGCACTCACCGGGAGCAGGGGCCTTATCAGCATCCATGGCCCGCGTTGTCACATGGCCAGGTAAGAGACAGTCCCTTACGTCCATTTCCGACAAAAGGTCCCGCTTCGGGGGGGTAGCCGGGGCCTGGCCTCTGCTGGGTCTGGACAGCGAGACTCGTACGGGCGAGTGCATGCGAGCAGCGACCCAAAAGCAAGCTGGCCCTGTAGCTCAGATAGGCAAGGTACGGGCTCGTCACAGCAAAGCACACATTTCCATGCAGATAGTCCGCGATTCATGGCCCCATCCTCCTCGCAAAGCACCCGTCGCCGCCTACGTCTTCAACGCCCACTCCACGCCATCGGCGCCTGCAGGTGATAGATACGTCGACAAATCGTGCAGCACCCCGACATGATGACACCAGCGGAGAGGGGAGCATGGGAGTCATCTATCCATGCACCGCTGATTCGTCCCCGAGGCCTCGCTGATCCGCGTCGCATGGCCGGTGCATCCCAATGCCTCAGCCATGACGCGCTGCAAATTGCGGTGAGCGGCTGCATGCTGCATCTCTTGGCCAGAGCCTCCAGCTCGTGAATCCTCCCGCCCTCACTCCCGCTGCTGCTGTCCACTGCCGGCGCACCCCGAGCCACGCAGCGCTGCGAGCCTGGCTGGTGCACCCGCAGGCCTGCGCCACCAGCGGCACCGCGGCCCCGCCGCTAAAACCCAGGGTCTCGCCGGCGGGTCTCGACTCCAGGCCAACCCGACTCTGCTCATTGGGCTCCAGCATCTGTCCTCTCACCCATGCACCCTGTTCCAGCGTCACACACGCATGCACGTGCACATTTGGCGGCCGCGAGATCCTCCCACCGCCTCGCGTGTTGCGCGGCAAGATGACGGCAACTCGATATGTCACGGGCCACGCAGGCAAACGCCAGCATCGTCATCAACCGACCACCAGCAAAATCGCGTTGCTTGTAAGCCACCACGAGCCAGCCAACGAGGGTAGCGGCATTTATGGCTGACGGATGCCCAATGGTGCGTCCAGTAAATCGAGTCCAGAGATCCACTATCCGCCGCCTCAGCGCCTCCATCACCCGATCAACCGACAGCCGATCACCGTGAAGAAGCAACTACCAGTGCGGCGGCGTTTGCAAAGCCTACGAGTATGGGGAGCTCTGGCCGCGGGTACTTCCAGCTGGGAGCATCACTGACCGGCGGCGTAAAGCACCATTTCTGGCCGTGTCATCTTGCCCAGCAGCCTGTCCAGAGGCCTGCCGCTGGGGAGCACAAACGACCTACAAGAACGACTAACAAGCCCGGCTGGCCCCCACCACCGCTAAATTCGGATTGCCGGCGCCGCGGACGCCAACTGGGCCACGGTCCCTTAGGTCTGCGCCTCGCAGCAGCCGGCAAGACTGAGCGGATCTTCGCCTCTAATATGCTCTCGGGCTGCCCGGGCCGTGTCACGAGGTGTTCTCGCAGGGGCGGCGGACGCACGCGAGCAAGTCGTCGTCGGAGACCAACGCCGCCCGGCGTTTCAGACAGCGAGATTGACGACTGCATGGCCGTAATCGTCAAGCTTACTCCCGCGTCCTTGTTTTTGATGCCGACAGACCTGCACTTAGCAATCGATCATCGTCGAAAGCTAACCGAAGCAGCAGGTCCTTCGCAGGGGCAGGACTCAGCTAGGTATCATGTCCTAGCCAGCATGACTTCGTTTCGCCCCCGCCTCGCCAGCTGCAGACGAGAGCGAGCCTTGTCCTGCGTTCTTCTGACGCCGCGTCCAGCCAGCTCGCGGCAGGCAGGCAGCCCTGCGCGCGCATCTTCAAGTGCTCGTAATACTGGTACTACCCTGCCCGCTGATCCGTATTCGAAATTCGCCGCAATGCAGCCGCAGGGCCGCTGCATGCTTTCAGTCGCTGTCAATTTGCTGGCTCTGTCGACCCCACTGCAGGTTTGCTGTTGCTCAGATCCACCGCCAAGCTCGAAAAGGACCGCGGGAGAACCGGCGCCACCCTTCTAGAAGGCCGTCCGTGGCCGACTCGTTCTCTTGGCGTCGACGAGCGATGACACAAATAAACTCCTCTTTGCGACCATAGCGTTCTTTTCACTGTCAAGCACTGACTTTGGCTTCTTTGGTGCCACAAAAGCTTTCCTCCCGCTCGGCACGTCTTCTCCGGCAAATGCTACTTTGAGCATGTGCCTCCAATAGAGCTCTTGAAGTGCCGATACCAAATCCTATCCATGTCTACTCCGTACCAGCTCCACGTTTCTGCACTCGAGCAAAGGCAGCGCTTTGCGCATCAAGAACATTCATCAAGATGCACAGCAGGCCTTTCATTCCTTGACCCCAATGGCTCGCAGCCATTTGGCATCCCGTGTTCTAGATGCTCAACGAATTGAAGCTTGAAAACAGTCAGCATTCCAAATGCTTCAATGACCTCTTACGACCTGGCGTGCAGCATCGTTTTCCTTCGCACGACTTCCCACAAATGAGCTGGCAGTGCGATCGACCCCGTCGCCTAGGAGGGAATGCGGATTGATCTTCCTGCTGCGCCGACGAGCCATGCGTTTCGTCTGGATGCAGCACCTCGGGCTGAAGCGTTGCCGAGTGAATGTCGTAGGCATGCAGGCACTCCATGATTATCTTCGCCTTGTCCGTGAATTTCTTTAAGCTATCACAATCAACAACAATGTGGGCGGAGGCGACGGACTTGTGCTGGTCAAGGCGCCAGATATGCAGTTCGTGGACGGACTCAACGCCTGGGATCTTGAAATCTGTTAATCTGCAGTACGTCTCGTTGCAACCCTTAAAAACCAGGACGTACCAGCTCGATGTCGTGCCTGACATCCTCAACGTTGATGCCGCTAGGAGCAATCTCCAGGAGAATTTGTCCGCTCTTTTTCGTCAGGGGAACTGCTGTCATGAAGATTGTTACGGCAATGAGGACGCCGAGCGCCGGGTCGACATAATATCTTCCCTCGCCATCCGCCTGCCAGATGACGAGGGCGGCAACAATCACGCCGATGTTATTGATGGCGTCGCCAATGACGTGAATTAAGGCTCCCAGCATCCCCAAATCACGACCAGGATTCGCAGGCGTAACTGCGGTGTGCTTGTGCTCATGGTGGCTCTGAGAATAGGGGTCAGAACTGTTGCTTCGAGAGAACGCAGCTCGAGATGGCCATCAGACTCACAGTTGCAGACCGTGTCGCTGTCTCTCCTTCGCTCATCTGAAGCGCGGGTTCCTCATCCTTGTCTGATGAGTGACTGTACTCGTGACTGTGGTCATGCTCTTGCTTCTCAATCAGCTATAATCAACAGGCTGCTCGGATGTACGGGGCTCACCGTGAAGAAATGACATGACTATGACATTCAGGCCCAGGCCAACACATCCTAGTATTAAAACCACCTTTGGGCTGTCGATTGCTGCCATCATCTGTTGTCAGTTTAACAGGTCCACACAAGTCCTCGATCGCAGGTAGCTTACGGGCGATATGTGTAAATCTTTCAATGGCTTGGACAAGTATGCTTACGCCGAGAGCGAGAAGAAAGACGCCATTAAAGAAGGCACCTAGGAGTGTCGCTCGATGCCATCCAAATGTATACTCTTTCGGTGGCGGCCGTGGGTGCTCTGAAGCCTGATGCATGTTCAGCTCTAGGCCTGGCAGCTACAGGCCCAGTGGATACTATAGTTACCATGAGCGCAACGAGAGCCACTGACAACCCAAGCAAGTCACTCAGCTGGTTATCGCAGGTCAGAATTTGATCTTGTCAAGTTTTGGTGTTCGCAATTACATAGTGGAATGCATCCGCGACTAAGGCGAGAGAGTGGGTGTAGAAGCCGGCTGAGTTGGCGTTAGCACCACTCAAAGTCCTAGAAAATTCGGATTGAAAGTGACAGAACCACTTGCCGACTAGTTCAGCGATGAAAAAAGACAGTGAAATGATCATTGTCGCAACTAAGCGCTGCTTGCGAGTGGCTCGGATGTAAGGCATGGTTGTTAAGAGACAACGGAGAGCTTATTCTGTGTGAGCTGATGATGGAGAGTTAACATGAAAGCACGCAAAATTCGCGTAGAGACTACAAAATACCATTAATAAGGGCTTGTTTTGCATGTTAGACGTCCGTATTCCTCTAGCTGGTGATTTCCGAAGTAGCTCTCACACATACGATATGTATTCACGCGCAAGGAAATACCAAAATACCAATGCTCTTCAGTTGTATGCCGCTCTGCTTTATTTGTTGAGTTATCTTGCATGGAACCAAGTGATGGTGCAGCCGCATAGAGGAGTAGCAGGCTATGACGTGAATGAACTCGGCGGTTGACGGATACTATTGTCCTCAGCTTGACAGTGACAAATTCTTTTGTCATCTACTTTGGCGAAAAAGCGAAGGAGCAAATGAAGGTACACCAGATAGTGGCACGGGATACTTTATAAGACAGTTTTCATGCACTGGTCCTGGTGAAGCAGCTCATGGTCACCAACGGGCAACAGCCAGGGCTTATCACGAACGATCCCCTTTGTTTGCGAAATCCCCCACTGCCTGAATCATGTTGCAAACAAGGCTTAGGCGGCAGCAAATTATGGAGGTAGGCGTGACGAGAATATACCGCGTAACAAGTGCCATGCAATGCCGTCCGCGCTGGTATTGTGGTGATGCAGTGCTCCCGGTCAAACACGCGACGCAATATAGGAATACCGTCTTGGTTGTGAATCATAAATTGTAATCAATTGCATGCTTCTACAAGCGAACTCAGGGAGCATGACAAAGCGGTGCTTCAATGTAGACGGCGACGTCCTCGGCGTTGCCGGCCATGTTTGCAGTGTTTCGGAGACTAGGAAAGCAGCAAGCAATTGAGTCGTGCATGACGCGGATCTGATGGAAGAAAGGCTAATCGCAAGCATCGCAGTAGAAGGAACCCCCCGACTCGCTGAGTGAGATTAACCCAACGTTGTTAAGATTTGTGATGTGAGCACTCGCGGAGACTTGCGCTGAGCGGAATCGAAGTTGACTTGACTCCTCAGCCAAGCTCAAAGCAGCAGGCGGTCTGCCCCACCTCGCAGCTGCAGCTCCATTCTGCCGCCCTGCGACGTCAAGCGACGACATCACCATCACCCCAACAGTCACCTCGCTTCTGGCGAGTCGCGCCGACAACGTGCTCACGGGTGCCATCGACGGTCAGTCATGCAATTTCTCCCACGCCACGCCATCGTGACTCTGCGATGAGAGACAAGCCGCCTCCATGTCTCGAAATGCTGGCGCAACTCCATCCGGTCCGCGCAGGGGACCGCGATGGTCACACCTTCGTCAGGCGAGCGGCGCGACCTACGACCGCACCACTGTCGACTCGCCGGGATCTCCGAGGAGCACATCGACGCACTCTACGATAAGGGAAGAAGGGCGCCGTCGCGCCGAGCGGTACTGCCATGCCGCTGTTGTCGATGGATATACGCGAGACGAGGTCCTGCTGAACCTGGACCTACTTGGCGGAGATATCAAGCCGGGCTCGCTCATGTCCATCACGCCGGTCAAAGCGGATGCGGCAAGGACTACATCGGGCGCATTTGGAAGCATCAGCAAGCAGCCGCAGGATCATTTCGACAAAGCTGCACCCAACTCCCACGCCGACTACGACTGCCAGCACAATCGCTACGTCTTCGTCGCCAAGGACATGCCCAAAGATATGAAGGCCCGTCAGCCGGACGCGGAGGTCTGCGTGGTAAAGCACATCGCCGACGCTTTTGGAATAAAGAAGGGTTCTCAAGTGTTACTAGCACCCGTAAGTTCTGAGTTTGCGCCTCCCCCAAAAATGTACCTTGCCGTGCTCACAGTTGCCAAGGTGGACAAGGATCATCCTGCTATTGAGGCGACCCACGTCGAGATGTCATTCAAAGATCAATATCTCTCAAGAGCAGATATGTGGCGCTTGACCGTCGGCGAACTGACTCAGAGAACCGTCTACAAGGGCCAGTCGATTTTATTCATGGGCACTATCAAGGCCCAGATCACCGCCGTGTATGTCGACGGCCAAAACGTGCACTCCGCTTTCTTCTCCCGCGATACTCGACCCATATTCCGCAGCGAATCGGCAAGATATGTGCTATTCATTCAGATGTCGCGAGAAATGTGGGACTTTGACTCTGACAGCTCCGGTGAAATCATGTTCACCAAGATCGTCAACGGCTTCCTGCCGGCCATGTTCAAGCGCTGGGCAATGTTGAAAGTGAAACACCTCGTCAGCATTGTCCTATTTGCCCGCGTGGAATATGACACAGGCCTTTCAAACGAGCTCGCCAGCTCTGCATCCCATAGCGATTACTACACCGGCACTCAGCCTTCAGGCAATCACCGCCCGTACAAGGACTTTTACCGCGTGGTGGTGAGCCAAATGGCAAGTGGAGAGTGGACAAAGATCCTCTACCAGCTTAAAAGGGAACTGAACTTCTTTCGGCGAGATATCAGTCAATATCACCAAACGAGCGGTGCTTTTGCGGTTCCAGGCTGCGATGAACAAGCAGCCAAAGACGCACCCCTAGACAGGATCAAGGCCGAATCTTCCTTGTCCATACATGGAAATGTGCTCGAAGCCATCAATCTAGCAGCTTCACAATTTGCTCACGACTACATCGACAGAGATTTGACGCGCACGGGCATTTCAATCACGGTCATCACCCCCGGGCCCGGTATCTTCGAAGTCGACTACGAGACTTTGAGGAGGACGACAGAGGCACTGGTCGGCAATGGTATTGGCATTGACTTGATCTGCATGCCCAGGATGCCACTTCATTCCGTACCTCTCTTCAAGTACCGGAACCCTCAGTATTCCGACGATGCCGCTCTGAGCCATGGGCTGGACTTATCTCGCTCATTCCACAGTCGCGATAGCACTCCCAATCATCCAACCCCGGTGGTTGGAAGCTATCAGTCCTTGACGGGGTCCTTGTCTCCCACCAAGGCTTACGGCGCTGTCCGTCGCGTTGGTTCTCTAGCCTCGATGGCATCGAATGAGGAGTGGTGCTATGCGCTGCCCCAGTGGCTGCACGTATCTTTCTGGACTGGTGCATCGGATGAGGCGCTGTCTTACGCGGGTATCGCGCTCACGGTATCGAACAAAGTCGAGCAAGATGGCGAGGACGAGTTCAGAGTTCGGTGCCGGATGTATGACTTGCAAATGAGAAGCGTGTTGGATACGAATGAGATCGAGGCCGCTCCATTACAGTCGGATGGGCACTATCCGTCCCATTATTTGGATGGCCATGCCGGCAGCAAACGACGCCAGGAACGAACAGGCGACTCCTTCTATACCCCGAATTCCCGTTTTCCCGAAACCTTGGTGGATCATGTGAGTGGCTTTCAGAAATTTGCACCGGATAGGCTCGTTCGACCCGGAGAACGATCCATCTGGAAGCAGTTGCAAGACTTCGACGACTCGAGAAGCCGCTTATCCGCGGGCCATCACCATCACCATTCCTCAAAACACAGAGCCGAGCTCGACGATGCATCCCGCAAGCAGGCGGCAGAGGACTCTAACGCCCTAGGGACATCATTGCCCGAGCGGAAGACCGGCCATCACCTGCAGGCTTCTAGGAAATTCTCCTTGACTACGGCTGAAGTAGAGAAACCGAGCATGATGCCTCCGAAAAAGCCAAACAACCCCTCAGTTCCTGCTCATAAGCCACCCGCCAAGCAACCAAAATTCATGAGACACATCAGCCTCGGGCAGCGAGGCTTCGGTGTTGCCGCCCCCAAAGCAGCGGTGGCCGAAGTCAAGGTGGAGACAGTGAGTGCATCCGTTGTATCAGCCAGTGGTCTGAGAACCCCTTCAACGCCCCGGTCGCTTTCGGAACTGAGGCCGTCCACTCCGCGAACCATTACCAGTCAGTCGTCTTCCGTGTCGGGGCAGAAGCTGAAGGCGGACGTGGATGAGTCCAGTGTGGGGGGAATTCCTTCAACTCCGAGCATTCCCATCTCCAAAAGAGCCGGTCCGGCGCGACCAGACCCGACACCTGGTCAGCAAAACTTGCCACCGCCGCGTCCACCTTCCAGTGCTCGACGAGAGAGGCAAAACGATGACAACGACGTCCGCTACTCGAACGCGCTACGGGCTGAAGATGCTCAGAAGGTGTATACCAGCAAGCTGCGCGCAGGCGTAGTACCTGAGCTTCCGTCTACGTTGTCGCCGACCACGGCCGTCACTCCTTGGCTGAGCCTGCTGAACCCATCCAATCCCGATCATCACCGCATAGACGACACGGTCTTGTACAGCCGATGGCAACACGTCTTCCCGAGGACGTCAGACATGAAAGTGCAAAAGTGGAAGACCCTGTGCTGCCCCGCCGCGGTGCCTCTGACGACCGAGTATTTTCCTTCCAAAGCTCAGTTTGACGCAGAATACCAGAGACACCCCTACAACATCGATCAGAACGCCGACGATGACCTGGCCGAGGAGCCAAGAACACGCAAGGAGTTTATGAAGGAGCTCATTAGCATGCGCTTCTCGCAAGGCTTTCAGGTCATCGTCGGGCCAGCCGTCGCACGCGCATTTGGGCAGAAGCTCGTGAAGATTGCCGATGTCTTCTCTCGGGATCAGCTTCTCGACGACGGCACCAGCGTATTCATGTCTGTGGGCAACACAATTCATCAGCTCTCTTGCGTCAACGGCACGGAGGTCGAGGTGAACATCTACGTGCGCAAGCCAACCGAGACGAGTCCGTCGTCCCAGGGCTTCTCCCCGATATATAAGCCTGCGATTCGTACATTGCTGGACAAGGATTTCGAAACTCGACAAGTTGACATCCTCACCCCAAAACCAGACCGCAATTGGAACACGATAGACTCGTTCCTTGCCGGTCATCACGATGAAATGATGGAAAGCTTGCGGTTCTGGCGAGCGAGGTTCGTTCTCATTCCTCTTAGCCCGAAGCATCCATCGGTGTTGCGAACGCAGACTGGCGACAATCCCGAAGAACTTCGGATCGAAGGCATCAAACGCTTAGCCCAGCTCTGGCAAAAGAATCGCTACTTGTCTCCATCTGAGAAGCGATTCCAATCCCGGGACACGCGCCAGAACCTACTGGATATTGTTTATAAGACGGAAGATCCGTCTAACGTCATTGCAGCCGAGCTGGAAACATTACCAATACTGGAGGGTATGGAAGGCATTAGTCGCAAAGGCAAGCTCGTGACGAGCAAGGAGCGCTTTCAAAAGAGTCATCTCAACCTGGCCGCCTTGGCAGAGGCGATGCAGCAGCCAGTGGAGAATGGAGGCGTGCCTTTGCGGAATCGACGATGGCATCTCCGCCTACACAGCGCCGCATTTATTGGATCGGACATGACTACCTGGCTTTTGGACAACTTCGAAGACTTGGAGGACCGCGAAGAGGCCGAACAGCTTGGCAATGCTTTGATGGTCCAGGAAGAGCCAAAAAGCAAGGATAAAGATAAGGACAAGGACAAGGACAAAGACAAAGACAAGGAAAAGGACAAGGACAAGGACAAGGACAATAATGAAGACAAGGATAGGGACAAGGATCAGGACAAGGACAAGGACAAGGACCGAGAAAAAGACAAAACAGAGTCGAAGGGCGACAAGGGTAAGGGACTGTTTGTTCACGTCGAAAAGCGGCATCGATTCCGAGACGGCAACTACTTCTACCAAATTGCTCCGGAGTTTGCGAAGCTACAGCCCGGATGGTTCAGCTCAAGGCGAAAAGAGGCATCGGTGCCGCCGACTCCCCTATCGGAGACGGCCGGCCGAGACTCGCCGCACACGGGCCTCCAGCGGCCAGCGGGCTCCAGCGACGGACACTCACCAGCTTCGCTTACCCCTACGGCATCTACCGCTTATGGAGGCAAAAACCGTCCCAAGGTCGTCCTCAGCAAGATGATCAAGTAC
Organism: Tolypocladium amazonense; assembly: GCA_024340795.1. Classification (NCBI taxonomy): domain Eukaryota; kingdom Fungi; phylum Ascomycota; class Sordariomycetes; order Hypocreales; family Ophiocordycipitaceae; genus Tolypocladium; species Tolypocladium amazonense. Next base: position 49,733 of record JALHCE010000047.1, on the reverse strand, counting down.
GACGTTGACCCTCGCAAGAGGTCGTATCGTCCCGAGCGCATCGATTTACACTACGATCGCCTCCACAATCCCGATAACTGCTTCCACATCCGCGTGGACTGGATGAATACAACTTCAAAGCTTGTGCAAGACGTCATTGAGGGCTGGGAGCGAGAAGCGAGTCAGTACGGGCTACGTCTCGTCGAGGTGCCCATCAACGAGCTCTCCAAGGTCACCGAGTCGAACCCGTTCCGAAAGCCCTATCCCATCAAGCTGGCCGTGCGGCCCCCGGACGAGAAACCAGATGCTTACTACGACCCAAACTCGCTAGGGCCACAGGCTGGACCCAACAGACACTTTTACCAAGTGGCCCTCCTCAAGAGCTTCGACTTTGTCCTCGACATAGAGGCAGCGTCTAACTTTCCCAGCAATGTCGACGTCCGCTACTCTTGGGGCAAGCCCGACTTCAAGTACACGCAGTTCATCCACCGCTCCGGGGCGCTCCTCGCGCAGATCACCGACGACGGCAACTTTCTCGTCTTGGCGAACCGGCTGTACAGCAAGAGCATCGTTGGTGCTCGAGACAAGGAGCTGCGCGTCCAGGGCCCCGTCGACCAATCTCACCACGACCGTCCAGCAGGGCGCATGATGAGCATCGGCGGCGGTGGGTACGGCTCGTATGGCCTGCCGCAGCCCACGCCCCTGGCTTCGCCCATGGTCCGGCCAACGTTCCATCAGTATTCACCATCCTTGCGTCCCGTGGATTCCATTGCGCCCCCCGTGGCCAAGGCACAATCCGCGGTCCGCGCTGAGGAGGAACTAATCAAGGACGAGTTTGAGAGCTTCTGCCATGACGAGCAGGCCCTCGAGGCGTTCTACAAGGAGATCCTGGAAAGGGGCCAGCGTCCACACGACACGCCCTTGTCGATCGGTGCCGCAGTGCCCCCGGCGCTCGAGGCTGTTCCCGAGGCGAGCATCCCGTCGCTGGGCCTCCCACCGGGCGTGCTGGTCGGCGAGGGCGGCGCGCCCGTCAGCGCGGCGGCAATGGCGAGCATACGCATGGGCAGCCCCATGGGATTCCTTCGGAGAGGCAGCGTGCAGTATGACGGCATGGGCCTGGGCTCGAAAGGCACTGGAAAGTGAACAAGGTGTTTGCCGCGTTCGACGCTCGGTGGTTTGGCTAGATACTTGGGAGCGCAAGGGCGCTTTAATGAGGTGTTTCAGCGCCGGTGATGATGATATGAGGTGTTCAATGGGGTACTTGAATAGGGATGGAGTTTTGAGGACTGCGTTGTATTACGCTATAATGTAATTTAGGACTAGATGCCGAACGTCAGATGTCAGAGGACAGCAGCAAAGTTCATGGCATGGATTCTTGATGGCTTTTTTTCTTCGTGCCTGACATGCAACAAGGAACCCCCCTCCCGTCGTCTCGCCCCGGGGCCATTTCTTTGCCGAATGCTACCAGGAACTCCAATGATGAATAGTGCAACAGGGGAAAAGGGGAGTAAAGCATGAGCTAGGTGAGCAAGTATGTTACACGGCGCGCGATGCTGCGGCTGCGAGTCTTAGATACAACAGAAAAGGACAATAAAAGTACGGCTATGTGCAGGCGGGAATTTCCGCTCATCTATCTGTGCGCATAGATGCAAGATGTGGTATCAAAGAAGAGACAAGGCGTCGTAGGGCCAAAGTTTGTCGTAAAGAGGAGTGGGAGGCTTTCAGGAAGAGCCGCCCGGCTGCTCGCCGGTGGCAACATCCGGATAGTCTGCAAGCCAGTCAGTAATCGTGAGGGAGGAAAAGCAAGTGCCGCGACGGGATACGCACAGAATGAGCACACAGCAATGATGGCGTAGAGGCATATCAGCAAGAACCCTTCCAGCCAGTGACTCTTGCCATCGCCAATGAGGTAATTCGTCAAGAGCACGGCAACGAACACGACGGCGACCTGGAAGTTGTCGAAGCTGAGGTTCATGTCGTCCATGCCCTTGCCCCAGCCGATGATGACGAGCAGCGGGATCAGGAACAGGGCAACCTGCATGCTTGAGCCCACTGCGACGCCAATTGCCAGGTCCATCTTGTCCTTGATGGCGACGGTGACGGCGGTGGCGTGCTCGGCAGCGTTTCCGACAATGGGGAGGAGGATGAGGCCGACAAACTCGATGGACAGGCGGCCGTCGCTGGTGACGGCGTCGATGGAACTGACCATGAACTCGGCGAGAAAGGCGATGACGACGGTGCATATAGCCAGCGTGGCCAGCGCAACCAGGAAGTGCAGTTGTGGCTCCTCATCGTCGTCGTCATCGACGACGTCGCCCTTCTTGTTGAGGCGCGGCGGACTCATGAGCATCTTGGACAAGCGATCGTTCTCGCTACGGTCGGGCAGGCCGTGGCCCATAACCTGCCCAGGCACTACCAGTCCCTGCCTAATGGCGCCAGCACTAATACTGCCGTGGTTCCAGGGCTTCATGGGGACCTTTTTACTCTCCTGGTTGAAGACGTTCTGGTGAGTCTTGAGCTGGAAAAACAAGTAGGCAGCGTAGACGATCAGCAGGATGACGGCTGTGCCGCGCGACAGTGCGGCGACCCTATCCGCCCCAGTGCCAATCGCGGAGTCGAAAACGGTAGGGACGATGACGGAGGCGGCGGCGAGAGCGAGCAACGACGCGGCCGTCTGGGCGACGACGGTGTTGAAGAACTGCTCCTCGCGGCGCAGGCCGCCAAAGAAGAAGCAGCAGCCCATAACGAGGAGCAGGTTGGACAGGATGGAGCCGATGAGGGACGTCTTAACAATGGCGACCTTGTTGGCCTGCAGGGCGATGATGGCAACGATGAGCTCGACGGCGTTGCCGAAGGTGGCATTGAGCAGGCCGCCGAGCGTCTCGCCGGTGCGCAGAGCGATCTCCTCGGTGGCGAAGCTCAACAAGGCGGCGAGGGGGATGATGGCGATGAAGTTGACGACGAAGACGGCAATGCGGTTGACCGAGTGGATGTAGTTGATGGCGAAGCCGACGGGGGCGGCGATGAGGAGGACGTTGATCCACGAGTTGAGAAAGGTCCTCTGCAGCTGGTTGGCAACGGTGAAGGGCTCCTTGGGTTCGACGTGCCGGAAGAAGGTGCTGTCCTTCTTCTTCTTGTCCTTCTTGTCGTCGTCGGCCTCGACTGCGGGAGCCATGTCTTGCTTGGCAGCCTCGTCGTCTGGCTTCCGGTTGCGCAGCGAGGTGCCCTCGCCGTCGATGGACCTATGCGAGCCCGCCTGCTCGTCGGTGTGCCCCTTGCTACCGGCCGTCGTGGCGCTGTCGAGGTCCTTCTCCTCGTCGCGGTCCCTGGCTTCGGTCCTGACGTCCGGGGCTGTGGCGGCATGGGTCAGCAGCTCGCCATCGGGGCCACGCTGGTCCTCCAAGCGGCCGCCGTCCCAAGTCTCTGCGCGGCCGCCCTTCTTGCCCCAGGCGACATGGCGGAAGGGGTTCCAGGTCTGGTCGGTGCTGGAGCGGCTGACGGTGTGCGCCTGGCGCTTGTTCCTGAAGTGGTTGACTGCCACGGCAATCGCATCGCGCGACATGTTAGCACATGCAGATGTCAAACGCCTTTCGGCGTGGGCGCAGCGTGGGGAGTCGCAGCGCAGTCTGGCAGTCGTCGGCAGGGGAGTCGAAGGGGAGAGAGAGAGGAGCGTGAAACAGCCTCGTCGAACGGGCTGCAGACGGAGATGTAGGGACCGATTCAGCAACCGGTGGAGCCCAGTGCTGCAGCTGCCGCCGCATATCCGACAAAGGTGGGCTGGGAAGGATGCAGAGACAGATGCGGAGGATTGGTCGCGCAGGGAGGGGAGGGGACGGTGAAGCAATTCATTGCAGACAGGAAACGGGGTCGAAGGGGGCTGTGCCAGGTCTAGAGGCTGTCGCGACTTGCGCCAGGGACGAATGGGGTGCTGACGGCGGCGCCTCGAGCTTCCAGACGTGGCAAACTCGGCACGACCCGAGCAGCGAAGCCACACTGGCGACGACAACGGCGACGACGACGACGACGGGGCGCCAATGGAGCAAAGGACGGGGCAGGCAGCAGAGACTCACAGGTAGACATGATGGTGACGGTGGCAGTCGGTGCCGTCGCGTGGGCTGCGCTGTCAGCCGCGGTTGGGCTGGGCTGAGCAAGGGTGTCTCGATCCTCGGCGTGCGCGCGCTTTGTCCGCTCGGCAGACGCTCCTGTCGGCAGATGCGGATGCAGGCAGGCCAAGCGATCGAATATCGAGCTCCTGAGTCTTGGCCACGATGCGAAGGCTGCTTGGCGACGAATTGGTGAAGCCCCTATTAATATGGGGGAGTTCGATTCCAGATTCCCGCCAGGTGTGGGGACAGGATCCGCCAACTTAATCGGGCTTTTCTGCAGCTGCTCGTCGGCGGCCTCAGTGATTCCAATTTCCTGCTGCGCCGGTCAGACCAGACCTGAGCACGACTCGACGACGCTCTCGTCGCCGCGCGTAGACCCTCTTGGCAGACCCTGAGCCTGCGCCCTGGCCCTCAACGGCGCGCCGCAGCAGCAACACAGCCCCCTCGGCCCTCGTGGCAGCGGCAGGGAAGATGGGCAGGGCACCCGGCCAGGCAGTCGTGAAATGCCTGACACAAGCGTGGAGAACGTGACGCACCTTGTTGCGAGAATGGGTGCCGATTCGGGCAAGACGTCAGAGGTCCGCCCGGCTGACGGTGCCTGCGTTTGCTGATGTTCTGTGCGACCGCGGCGCGAAACGATTGACGGCGCGATTGCGGCGTCAATAAGGGATCTCGCTGCGATTGTGCAGTGCAGCAGTAACAAGAGAGTCGTCTTCGAGGAATCGCGCAAGCTCTCGAGTGAAGGAGGGAGAAGGCTTGACTTGAATCATGAAAGGAGACATGGCAGGTACCCGAACGCAAGGGAAGCCATCCACCCGTGGCCCGAGCCAATAGGCTGGGTCCAGCCGGCGCGAGACCCTGTTTTGTGTTGGCTCGTTCAAGGCCCAGTGTGTAATAGCGGGCGGCCTCCGTCGCCGTCACTGTCGAGACGTCAGTCCGTACGCTTACTGTGAAAGGCAAGGCGCGCACTGGCTATACAAGCTTATCGACGCCGCCACGGCAACGGCATCATCCGGCAACGGCATCAACGCTCTTTGTCCAGCCCGTACAAACCGCGAGCAAACGTGGCCTTGCCCCATAGTAGGTTTGCTCTTGCGCATGCCCAGGCCCGATACCCGCGCTCCGTCCGGACTCCCGTCTGGGCAATCGCTTGGCCATGCGCCAGCCACGCCGATCGAGCCTTGGCATAGACGCATACATCAAACAAAAGCCGCATCAGACACGTCATCAATCTCGTGGTCAAACCGAGTCCCAAATCGATTCCAACGGTCGTCGACAAAAGTGGCTTGCTTGCTTCCCACTGCGATGCACCACCAGCGGCGTCCTGACGTCAGTTCGGGAGATGTATTTGCCGGCTGCAGGTTTTGGTCAAATACGTACCTCGGCAGCGCCGCCGTTGGCCAGAGCTCGCTATTCCCTTGCTAGGTAGCGTGCGTCCGCGATGATAGAACTTGGTGTGGTCCACGACTCTGATATATTATTTATGTCAGACTCTAAGGTCTAAAATGTCGCGAAAATAGTGACACGGTTGTAGAAGAAAGAGGTCGAGCGGTTCCTCATCGACTGCTTCGACAAATTCTGACTTTTTTTCAGCGTCCAATAAGCCGGTGACAAAGCGCCAGAAGATGTCGCACCGTGCTTTGTATATGCGTTCCTGAAGAAGTCTATTAGGCTGTGGCCCCTCGATCTCTCCCTTTCTGAGCTCTAACCTTTTCAACCGAGCATCTCAACATGCCTATTGTCGCACAAAGTATCGAGCCGCAAAGAACTCCTGGAAGGTCAGGTGTACAAAGTGATAGCTTGTGTAGCGCTGCTCGATTTCGTGGCAAAGAATGACCTCTGAAAAGAGAAAAACAGCCTTCTTAATATGCACTAGCAAGGCTACGCTGGGACACTTTTGCTTAGGCAATTCAATTTCTGCTCCTGAAGACTCTGGAGACGTCTCAATATTAGAAATCACATATGAAGGGGCTCAGTAGTAACGCTTAACGTGGAAGGTAGCTAGAAGCGACCAAGATCTTACTACGAACTGCCTCCCCCGCCAGGTCGCCCCCGATATTAAGTGGTATAGTATTCCCAGACATTGGACTCCTTAACACCAAAGCTTCTATCGCAGCCCAACAGTTACGAACCGATCATATTCAGCCGATTCAAGAACAAGAGATCCGCTATCCACATCAATAATTTTAGCCCGGTAAAACTTTCCAAGATCAAGGTACTTCTCTTCAGAGACACCCTCGCCTACTTTCGAAAAAGCTGCCGAGAGTGCAAGCGAGGTTCTGCATGCGACACCAGGATGGCATTCGCATATCGACAATATGTTAAAAGCTTCCAAGAAGAGCGGGCTGCAGCTGGTTAATACGAGGCCTATTCAAAAGAGTGGTTGAGACGGCTTACGAGGCACTTTCATGGTTGCCATCTATTTCTACGACCAAACCTATCTGATGAAGCGTAAAGGCTGTGTAATATTGATTTGGTATGAGCAGTTTTCGGATTTGTAGGTATTGATCTAATTCCGTAAGGGCGGACTTAATGTTCCGCGTCTTCGCGCAAATCTTCTCAAGACAAGGCCAGGACTCCATCGGTATTGATCGGTATGGATTATATGGGTCTACTCATACTGCTATTTGTGCAGAGCTTTCGCCCCTTAAGCTCTTCATAGAGTCTATTGCTCTGGAATTGTAATCCAGAGCCTCATCCAAGCGGTCCAATGTAATGAGGCATAGGCAAATGTTGTATAAACAAATATCTTCGTTCGCCTTTATGTCGCTCCTCGTCAATAGGCCGAGTAGAACTGTGAGGGCTTCCTCCGAACGGCCGACGGCTAACATCGAGACTGCGAGGTTGCCTTGAGCTGCGGCAAGCCAGATTGCATCTTCCTGGACACCTGCACGCTTGTTTCGCTCTCGAATGGTGTACGCCTGCTGTGAAAGAGCCAGGCTATGGTCGATAGTTGGTTTCTCTCGCCCGATTGTTGCCTGAACGTTTACCTGGTGACTGATGATGTCCTGGACGAACCAAGCACGAACCAAGCACTGTGCCCTGAGTGTCGACTCATCTTAATGGCCTTATTGCATATTTGGATAGCTTGATCCGCCATGTGTAGTGCGGCGTTGTATTGGCCCTTTTTGTAGAAGTACCTGCCAGTGATCAGTTTATGTTACCCAAAAGTTATGGAAGTCAGACGGCGTAGGCTAGAACATGCTATACTATGCGTATCGAGCAGCCACTTCACAGAGAAGAATGGGGTGGCTCGATATTGTCCTGATGCAGAAAAGAAGATTCTAGAAGCGTATGAACCTGGCTGGCGAGTCTGTCGCACTTTTCCCATTTGTTATCAAGTGGCCGGCCGTCAGCTTGCGTTGGAAAGGAGGTATTGAGGAAGAAGACGAGTCGGTTGAATACAACTCCTATCTGGCGACCGGCTATTGATCTCGCGATAGCAATCTGTACAAGTCTATGGGTTTTGAGCCAGCTACTCTGGCTATCGACCGGCATAAGACCGGTATCGAGCAGCGAGGCAAGCGAACGGTCTAGACTGAATTCGTAGCCCCTTAGCCGTGCATCCCAAGTCAAGTTCCGTTTGGGGTTGCTTATATCGTCGTTTCGTTGAATAGATTTCCGAGAGCTTCTTCGATGTTAGGAAACTCCTCTAAAAGGTCCGGTCCTTCGAGTAGCCTTTGGCCCATTAGATAAGAATATCGAAGTAATACGGGGGGTACTTAGAGAAAGCGCACATATCGTCTCTTCTGTTTCCTGTAAGCAGTGAGACCGAAACACCATCTTTATCGAGTAGTGCTAGCATCTGGATGAGCAGTCTTGCTGTGGACTTAAGCCCTCGATGAGAGTTGCTCGTAGTAAAATTCACTATCCAAGGATTGCTAATGGAATGCTGGTATGCATTTTCAGTCCACTCGACGAGGCCTTGTTGGAAAAGTAAACCCCTTTCGAGGGTTGGATGGTCCCGAAGAAACGTAGTAAGAGATTTGCCGCATCGCCTCACGTAGTATCTAATGAGATACAGCGCGAGCGGGTGATTCCCTACCATCTGAGATATGTTTGTTGCGACGAGCTCTTCTTCACTAGAAGGGTTGTCTTCCGGTTTACCAGAGACAGGAGAAACCTGTATGAGGACTCCGTGGTGAAAGGGTTGATAGTAATATTCGCGGTCTTGTTGGTGGCGAAGCGGTTCCCTACCTTAATACCCTTGCATGTGACGATGATAGAACTCTTGGAAGCTTGTGGCCAGTAGAAGTTGAGAAGGCTCGAGTCGGCGACATTGTCGAAAACGATGAGCCACCGAAAGGAAATCCCGTGCGGACCTAGATCGGTCAGCTGATAGCTCGCTGCTGAAAAATGGAGCGCAATTTCAGCCAGGATCGATGCCTCACTTCTCTTGCTGGTGTTAAAAGGCCAACGTTTCACCGCTTCTTTTAGTTGATCCGGATGTTGCACCGACTCGTCTGCAAGACCAATTTCGCGGGTAATAGCATCGAACGACTCGCTAAGCTTGATGGCCGTCTCCGCCGCGACCTATAACACAGCCTGATAAGTGTCCATACCTGTACACGTACTCAAGGGCGAGTTGGGTTTTACCTACTCCAGCAAGCCCGTGAAAGTATGAACAGTACAACTTAGTTGGTATAGCCTCCGGGTGAAGCGACGCTGTTAGTTGCTCTAGCTCCTCGTCTCTCCCGAAAAAGGAAGGATTTTGCCTAGAGGGTAGGTTTTGAAATGGGAGCTTCCCGAAAAGCATGGTGTTGTCTGATGGGTTTGTGATTTGAGAAGCAAGTAAACGAACGATTTCCTTATGCTCGGCATCTCGTTTTGAGATCTGAAAGAGCTCGGTGGTGAAACGGGCTTCTTGATCGATGTTGTACGTTAATTCTCGAAAACGGCCTATCCTAGGCGCGATCTTATCCTTTAGCGGTCTGAAGGATGAGAGGAGTATGTTTCCTATGTGCGTTTCTCAGCTAGCCGTCGTTGTCGTTGCGTCTCGGAGAATGTTCATCGTACGGAGAGCATCTCGCCTGAAGAAGTGAATGGCGTCTTGGCATCCGCCAATGAGCTCAATATGATCCTGAATTAGGGAGACCTCTAGCTGCCCATAATTTCCCACTCCTACTAAGCGGGTAGCATAAGCTTCAAAGCGAGGAAGAACTCGGTGCATGCTTTCAAACACCTCCACCAACTATTCCAAGCCCCGGACGTATCGCGCTGAGAGCTATAAAATGAGTTGGCGACTAATATAAAGCTTTTACGAAAGGAGAGATTGACCTCCAGAACAGAAGATAGAGATCCCCAGAGAAGTCCAAATTCCTCCGGGCTGGCGGCCTGGAGAAAGTCGTGGACGCAAGTGTTGAAGTTGGAAAGCCACGTCAGGATTAGAGTCAGGCGGTCAATACATCGGGGCGATATTTTCCCTGAATAACGGTTACGCAGCGTTTGTAGCTCAGTCGCAAGTGTCTCGTAGTCAGCCACTGATCTCACTTAGCGCCGTTCATAGTCATTTAAGCTCTCGAGGTCCTTGTCTAACGTCTTGACCCATATTGCCGCGATATTGTCCGTTGCCACGGTGATCACGGAAGGAGTACGAAAGTTCGCCATTAAGACATTTAGCTCCGACTTTATTATTTAGCTAACTACTCCGTAATCCTTTTAGGTATCGTTCGGCGGGCGCCCCAGAGCAGCGGCGCAGCTCTGTCGGGCCTTCCGATTCGGTACTCTACGACGGATTGTTCGGTTTGTACATGTACATCTGTCAGTCGGATGGAAGGTGACCCTGCGCTACACAGTGCAGACAACGAAGGGCAAGGAATGGCCGACCATGCCCCCGGAACAGAACCGATCAAAGGTACCACATTTTCTTCCTTGCATTGTCCAATCTGTGCATTGCTTCATGGCATGATTCTCGGAGTTTCTTGCCTACTTTGACCCCCCAGAACCGCCACCGCCTTGTCCGCCACCACCTCCTGATGAGCCTCCTGAACCTCCTCCACCGCCGCCGCCTTTTGAACCACCACCGCCTCCGGTGCTGCTATCCGCGCCCATGATTTCTGTCGATCAGATGAAAAATGTGGATTTCTCACAAACTGGCCAGACGTTAGAGGAAGTACTAAAGGGATATCCAATAACTATGATTTTGCGATCCGACCTTTGATAAGATGATGTCCGTAGTGGCGATTGGTGGGTACCGCTGGGTGGTGATAGTTTATAGAGTGATTAGAGTAAAGACGAAGAATAATGCGTCTGGCTCTAGGTGTCCCGACCCAGTATTTATACCGCTGGTGGCCACCAGCTAATCCGAGCCGGAATTTGGCAGCCGAATTTCACTGCGAGGGGTTGACGCCGCGTAACACATCCAAGGCTGTTCATACATTAGCTCATGTAAGTCATGCAGACAGCGAATAAGCATGTGAAGCTACCTCTCATCACTCTCAGTGGTGGTACTTCTATGCTATGATAGGTAGGTACTCCCACGCGATGACGGTACCAATGACTGGAATTTGAGTGTCTGCCTGGACGACCACCATACCACCAGATACATCCACACCAGAAGCACAGCTGATTGAGACCGTTGGTGGAAGACAGAGAAGACCAACACTCCGTCAATCGTCCACCTTCTCGAATAGGAAAGGCTCTGCGCCCTCCCCTCATACCTACGTGACTCCTCTCACGCTCCCTGATTCATTCCTCGTGAAAGCGAGGATGCCAACCAAGTGAAAATCCCAGTCAAGCCACCCGCCTTTCATCCATTCGTCCCGCGAGGTTAGCAGTAGCTATACTGATCAACGTTATGGTACTTCAATCTCTAGACGATGTCCTGACGGCCGTTCAGACATAGTTCCATCACTCGCTGTTCCTGGATCTCTGTTACGGTCAACCACCGAGGCCGCAATACTTTCCGATATAATCGGCATAGTTCAGCTCCGGCTATGAGGTGTCGTGATGCTTCTCGAGATTCCGCATGATATTGTCGAATTCGCAATGCTTGGAATCTACTTCTACCTTAGTGATAGAATATCGACTCTTGGCTCAAGCTAGAGAGAAGCGACGAAACCGAATTCCTTACACTGTGTGATTTCTAGCCTCACCAAAGTACCTGTCGTGCCGCTTGTGCATGTACTCATCTTCTTAGCCAATCACCCACCGCGCGAGATGACTTTCGACGCCCGATTACAATGGCGATGTCATTGCTGCCTGCGTATGCATGCAAACCAACACACAAAGTGCAATTTCATCCCACGATCGTGCCACCTTTACTCCATATCCCGGGGACCCCGCTCGGGGCGGCAGCTCCCATCTACAGAGCCGCAAAAGAGTGACGGGAGGATGGAACTAAAAAAGATCCCGTTGTCCCCGTGCGCCATGTCATACGACGGCGCCCACCCCTCTAGAAATGCTAAGTCTGTACTTCGTACGACGCAAATAGTGATATAGGACGAAGTTGCTTACTTCGACTTTGGTCCTGAGCTTTTCGGTACATAGCAGGAACTCCCTACGGAATACTTACCTTCATATTCATTTCTCTGTATGCAGGTGCAGCGACAAGTCATGCAAGACCCTATTTCCTAGCTGCTCTCTTTTACAAAGAAACTACTTCGTCATATCTTAAGATAGTTTGCCTCACAAGCTAAGACAGTCGTAGGCTCTGTGCTCCTCTGTCGTGTCAATGGTCACAGTACAGTCTCCCCAATCTCCACCTCCGGCTTTGATACATGTAATACCTGTTTCCTGCTGGGGCTCTACATCTACTGGGGAAGTCTCCGCCAGCTGAGCCATGTGAGCTCCGTCTCCTTCGCGTCGTAGCCGAAGTTGTACTACGCGACAGGTTTGCTCCATAGAGGCCCGGACGGGACACGATTTGCACTTACGCTATTCTAGTCCTCCAAAACGAGAGTGACAGTTTAAGATGTTTTAGTGCGGATCTATTATCTTTATCGTTCGACAGGCAGCTTAATCTCGATTGGCACATGAAATAGCGCCTTTCCGCTAACACGTCTTCGATGAACTACTCCGACTTTATCAGAAACAACGTCAGGATGCGATACCCGTTAGCGACAATGAATCGTGCTACTAACATCTATCTATGATATAGCCGAGTACGATAGTCAAGGAGCACATGCTGATACCTACGTCGAGGTACGTGTGTATGACAGTCGCTTCTGTTACTGCATCTCACGCTTTCTAAATTAGTCGAATGAGTGCCATCTGTTCTGCTCACCCGTCCTGGCCCGCAAGCACTGGTACGTAATGGCATGATTTCCAATCTGTACGAAACAGTCCACGCTGCTATCTATTAGTTCCCGGAGTATTCTGCCATTCATCCCTTAACAGACCCAGAATTGACCTAGGTTTCCAGTATTCTCAAAGTTACCTGTCGGAGTTGGCCATGCCTACGATAATCTACTAAGTTCCACGACAGCCATGTAGTGATTTTAGTCTCCTAAGTCGCCCCAATACTCCCGCAGATCCTTGGCTCGCCACTTAGTTCCCCACCCACTCTGCTTTTGAATCCTTTCTAACAAATCGAGAATAGCCTTGTGCTCGCTGGGATGGCTCATACATCTCCCCGCAATCCACAGCGGCTGGATCCCGTTCGTCCACGCGCCGTGGTGATCGTTCGAGATGCCGATTCCACATACCTGTCTCGCATGCCATAGAATGCTCCTCGGCTTGGATGAAAGCCGTACTGCTGAGGGCTGGTTCTGGAGCATGAGTATTGAAGCTGTGTGGTGGAGTTGGTTGCCGGAGATGGCCGCGGGATTGGAGTAGAGTATGGTCGGGAAGGGACTTGTCTCGGAGGAAGGAATCGTCATAATCGGGATGAGAGCGGGTGGTCGCCGGTGGTACCAGTCGCAGACATAGCTCCAGAGCTTGAGCCACCGCGTACGGAATCTGGGATCATTGCGAGCGAGTGCTTGTGGTGTCTCTGCCGGCAAAGGGTTCAACAAGTCAAGCACGCTGGCGAGCAAGTACACAGCGTAATTTGCCCATTGCTGAAAATCGACGGCAGATCGGAAGAGCTCGACGTCGGTTTCGAGGTCCGTCTTTGATGCCCAATGCGCAACAGGTATAAGCGTCCTCACAGAAGAGACAAGCCCGCCGCAGACATCCATCCGAGCAAAGCACCAGAAGAGCGCCTGTTCAACGCCTCCTACGAAGCCATTGATGCCCACGGCTTCCATGAGGCTCGCGCAGCCATCGAGATGTCTCTGCCACGCCTTGGGGGAGCAGCTGAGCATTTCCAGAACGCATAGGATGACGCAAGAAGCGATCACGGCGGTGCTGCGCGTCGAGAGGTGCTCGAGGAGTCGGCATATAGCCTCCTGATAGAGCACAAGGCTGCAGTCTGTTGGAAGGGTCGCGCCTACGAGTTCCAACTGTCGCGCTGAGAGAGCCAGCACCGAGTACCGGAGGCAATCGTGCTCTCGGGCCATGGTGGGGATGACCATCTGAAAATGACGGTCACTGTCGAATTTGTCCAACCAGGGCGCGATTTCCTCGAACCAATTTCTCCAGAGCTTGCACTCTTCATCATCCGATAACAAAGGAGCGTGGGCCAACCTGTTTGGGTAGCCTTGGGGCACCTGAACCGCCTCAGGCCCATCATCGTCAGGACCCGGACTTTGTTGTCCGCCCTCGGCGTCGAGCCGCGGGGTTGCCGCCCTCGTCGGACCACTGGACCTGACTTCCTGGATGAGATGGTGGCGAAGTGTCGAGTGGAGCTCGTGATATACCGAGCCCAGGAGGAAGATGCCGTCTTCAGTGGGTTCTTCGGGCGTCAAGGCTTCCAATGGATCCAAGTAGGGGTAATCCGCAAGTGTTTCGATTGGCAGTAGTTCCGGTGGGAGCTGCAGTGGCTGGTCAGCTATCAGTGGCTGTGGTTGGCGGCTTTGGCTGAGGTCGATGAGAGTTGCTACTGCATCATTGGTTTGACGCTGTGATAGTGGCGACGCGGGATCCCGCGATGTGTTGAGGAGCCCCAGACTCCCCGTTGTCAACGGCCAAGACCTGTCCGTTGCTCCATGTTGGCCCACCTCGAGGCTCTCGTCAGCCTTGATGCAGCTATACCCAGGAGAAGACGCGCCACCAGTAAGCCTGATGTCAGCCTCGTCCGGCCCGGACTCCCGCGACGGGGACGGCAAGTCGCAGTCCCGGAGAACCTCAGACGTGACATTGACAATCTCAAACCCGATTGGCGGCTTCTTGCTTGCCATTTTCCTCATTGACGGATGCGTGGCATCGATTCCCTGCGCATTCTCCGCCCGAAACGTAATCTTCAGTCCCCATTCGCACGGCTCGTGCCGCCGACGGCACGTTCCACACGCCGGCCGGCCCTCGTCGCACCTCCGCTTCTTACGCCGACAGTTCAAGCATCCGGTCCGGGTCCGGATCCGTTTCTTCGCCGGGGGCCCGTGCCCACCTCCGGCGTTACCCGCACCATCGCGGCTCCCTGACATGTCTGTACTTGTTAGGTGCAGCCGCATTGCGTATCTCATTCATCGAGGCGTTGAGATGGCTAGCGGCGAAGATGCTCAAGTCTCACGCGGCTATCCTAAGGACCGGGAAGGGCCTGGAGTCACTAAAACGGGTTGCTGGTTTGCCTGACAGGGAACACAAGGGCAGCTGCTACTAGCATCATGTGACACGCGTCCCCCCGCAATGGCTGTACGAGTAAGAAGAAACTCTAAACAACTCCGTACTCGTACGGAGGTTGGGGCCAAAATAAGGTTAAAACCGTCAGGTACCCTGCGCCCATTATGTGTACGTGGCGTACCTTGCTAGGTAGGGACCTGCCATCGGCCATTTTACCCCTTAAGCCGGGCTCGACCAAGCCGTTTGCGTTGTTGATATCTTCAATTAACAGACTTCGATTTGACACGCTTTTAAGTACACTTGTCAGCGAGGAAAATGTACGAGCTAAATGCCCGCGTTAAATTTTCGCAGGCCCGGGTAGTTTTCCGCTCGCCAAGACGCCGTCGTCTGGCACATCCCAGCCTAACTCGCGAGTCCTGAATCGTGAACTAAGCAGCCGGATTCTCAAGTCCGCTTGCAATTGCCTCGTACAGAATGTGACCAATGACGAAGGAGCGCCACCACTTCCATTCCTGGCCATTCATCACAACTCAAAGTCCTGCTTCCTTCAATGCCGCTTCTACGCCCCGAAGGATGCTCACCACGCCCAGAGCTCCTGGGTCAGGGATGCCGCCCTCCTCGTCAAACCTCTCCTGCCCAACATAGCTTGCTCGTCCGAGCGCCGCAGTCATCTGGCGTGTTTTTTCAGCAGCCGTCCGAGCCTGCGCCACAGCGCTGGAGAGAGAGTTCGACGCGGCGAAGGTCGTGACGAAGGGAATGAGTGCGTCCATCAACGTGCGATGCCCAATACGTGCCGGTGTGTATCGGCACAGCTCGTCAAGCCCGCCCTGGAGAGACTTCCGGACCAGGTCTGTGACGTCGGGTGTAGAGGCAGCGGACGTCGCTATCTCGCTGAGTCGGTTGGCCACGGCGTTGAGGAAGATGGCATAGATTGCTCCCGAGGTGCCGCCCATGCACCTCTCTGCGGTGGTAGCCGTCCTTCGGAAGACTTGACCAATGTCGAGTGTAGAAGCGGTGTCGTCTTGGAACTCCTTGACGAGGCCTGATCATGCAACTATCAGCAGGTCAGTTGGCATTGCCCCGGTAACCAGTAATCTCACCTCTAACGCCGTTCAGGAGGGTCTCTCCACAGTCACCATCACCTGCCAACGTATCGTATTCTGTAATGTTCGGTTCGTCTTCCGCGGTTGTCTTCGCAACTGTTTCAATGACGGCCCTGACAAGAGACATCGGCACTACCACTTGTCAGCAGCGCGCCCATGTTGTAATTCCTCAGAACAGTAGCCCTCCTACCATGTACACCAGTCTCACTGCCGCTGGTCTCTACCTCGAGCGAAACCTCAGTCTCTCGCTCCAAGACTGACTTGGGATCCGTCGCCCAACCGTAAATGGATATCGGCCAAGCGGGCGCGGTTGTAGGCGCATCAAGCAATGGCAGTAATTCGTCGTCCAGCTGGAGCAATGTCGCCGAGAACCCAGGGCCATCAAGCGACGTCACAAAGGTCCCTACCAGGCTCCTCTCAATTCGAATGTTCCTCGCATTGAGTTGTTGAACGAGCTCCTCCGCAATGACGCCAAGCTCTAACACACTCAGTCCTCCAAGGTTATTTACCATCAACGCCACCTTGTGCCCCGGCTGTGGCTGCCACCCATTCGTCCTCGGGCTGAACATCATGTCAAGAGACTTTCGGACTGTTTCCGCGAGCGAGGGGATTTTGTCGCGCTTCACTCCCGGCTCGTTGTGAATGCCCATGCCGTATTCGAGCTGGTCGGCTGGAAGTGGTTCCTGATTTACTCGGCCGGGGACACTGCATCGATCTAAGCTTGCGGCAACCGTGGCTACCTGCGACGCAACTTTCTCGGCCACGGCCGTCACCTGATTGAGGTCGGCGCTGGTAATAGATTGTTGTTAACCTGGATGATGGCCTGCGCCGCCGCACCATCGGAGACATGTGTTGTTTCTCACTTACCCCTCTGCAGCCTTCGCGCCAGCAATCTTATGCACGAAGACGACGCCCGCAAGGCCTCGCTTTCCCACAAGCGAGTTGGTCTCCGTCGACACATCGTCGCCGACAACAACCATGTTGATATTCTGTCCGTCCGCCTTGGCCTTCTGGGCAGCCAATCCAAAGTTCAGCTTGTCTCCAGTGTAGTTCTTCACAATGAGCAAGGCGCTGGCTCCGTTTCAGCTTCAGCCTTTGTCATCGTAGTATTATCGACTTACCCCTTTGGAGACTTGACAGTCCTCAACCCCGTCAAGATCTGTGTAGCCGAGGGGGATGCAAAGATTTCGCCCGCAACCACTACATCGAGGGCTCCCTGCCCCAAGTACCCCGTATGGGCGGGCTCATGGCCGGAGCCACCACCCGAGAATAAAACGACCTTATCATCTGCGGCTTGTCGCCGGTAGAGGACTATTTGGACACCGTCAGTTGATAACTGGCGCTTTGCGTTGGTCGCCCTCACTCTTTGTCTTTGCTATGACGCTCAACGATGGATCTTTGAGCATGCAGCTTCGCAGAGTCCGTTCGACGGGGTTCTGGACCCCGTGAAGAAAGGTTTTTCCTGGGGCCATATCAGCTCTGCGAATCTCTCTAGTCACGGGCATGGTCCCATACCTAGAGTCATTATACCTGTGTTTGTTCTATTTCACAGCATTGGCAACTTTTCGAACTGTATTTAGAGATGGGTATAATCTCGCGCCATCTGGCATCAAATCAAACCATGTCAAATCTGCGGCGTCCCTATGTGCTCTTTCAATAACCTCTGACTTATACCAAGTCTCCTTTGTCGGTGGCGCGAGATGAATGTTGGAGCTACACGCTGCCACATTTCCGTTCTGGCTCAATCAGCCATTCTAAGCGGACCTTCTGCCCGAAGTACAATGCCAAGATTGCGCTTGGCGCTTGTAACTGCTGACCGGGCGTGGAGACCACTCCAAAGTTGCGCGACGACACTGTCACTACTTTTTCCGTGATCCACCTCCAAATGTCGAGACTGGATTCGCATCCCCTTTTGGCTCCCTCACGCCGGTTTTAACGGCTGGCTTCTCAAATATTTACAAATGTTCTCACATAGGAAAGTGTTGGCGCCATGCTGACTCCGGGTGCGTAGGGGCCCTGCGTCGCCAAGATGATTGCACACACTCGTTCCTCGTAGTTCAGCGCCACTCCCCACACCCCTAACCTTAAACCGAAGAATACCTGATCCGGTCTCTCTTCCAACATTATCTTTGACGATGCCAAGTTTTTCTTAAGAGCAACGCAGAAACCGATGAAAAGTGGACGCGAGTCAGGCAACTTTTTCTTTTAGGATAAAGGAGCCGAGATTCGCATAAGGACACACCCGTTCAGCCGAAATGGGAAAATCTTCCAGCCCGCCAAGATCAACCCCAGACACCGTTACCACCCGCGAATTCGCTACTCCGCCTTGAACTCTGGGAAAGATGGAGGTCTCCGCTCTGGGGAAACAGAAAGTCCCACGTGGCTCTCCACAATGCAGGGTAAGGTTCGTGGGGTTTTCGCTATGATGGTTCGTCGGAGGGAGAATGGAGGCCAACACCACATATATGAAGATTGGTCTTTCCTCTGATGATGTCTTCGATGGTCACTCGGTCCATGGACATTTTGGCTGGTTTTGCACCTCGATTTCGTGCTTCTTCGGATACTAGCGAGTCACTTTCCCCTTCGTTACACCACCTGTCACCATGACCATACTCGTCGGAAAGCCCCTCGACTGGGCCATCACTGCAACAGCAGGCTCTGGCTTCCTCCTGTTCGGCTATGATCAGGGCGTCATGTCAGGCCTGCTGACCGGACATGCCTTCACCAAGACATTCCCTGAGATGGACACCACAAATGGCGGCAACGGGAGTGCCTCGTTGCAAGGCACTGTGGTGGCCATCTATGAGATTGGTTGCTTCTTCGGCGCCCTCTTCTGCTTCCTTACGGGCGAGTATTTTGGCCGTCGGAAGAGTATCATGATAGGTTGTGTGGTTTTGAGCATCGGAGCTGCGTTGCAGGCCTCCGCGTTCGGTATTCCCCAGCTGATTGTCGGTCGTATTGTTGCCGGACTCGGAAATGGCATGAACACCAGTACCATCCGTATGTTCGAACTTGGGATTTAAAAGGTGCAGAAAGACTAATTTTCAGCAGCTGTGTGGCATTCTGAGTTGATGAAGGCTCAAAACCGAGGCCGTGGTCTTGCTATAGAGCTGGCCATCAACATCTTTGGCGTCATGCTCTCCTACTGGGTCGATTACGGCATGTCCTTTGTCGACAACGACTCTCAATTCCGTTTCCCCCTGGCACTACAGATTCTCTTCGCCCTGGTGACTATGGCCGGCATTTTGGTCCTCCCCGAGTCTCCTCGATGGCTCATTGCCCATGATCGGCATGATGAAGCCCGTAAAGTTCTCTGGGCTACCCGGAAGGATGCGAAGACCCTAACCATTGACGACACCTCTATCAGCGCAGATATGGCGGTGATCCAGAATGCCATTAAAGAGGAGCGCGAAGCTGCCAAGAACAATAGCTTCAAAGCGATGCTCAAAAACGGTGAACAGAAGTTCCTGTACAGAACACTGTTAGGAGTGGGAGGACAATTCATGCAGCAGTTGTCTGGAATTAATCTAATCACATACGTGGGTTTTCGCTCAAGACCTGTTCCTTTTCTCCTCCATTTCGCTAATGAGGTCCAGTACGCCCCTGTTATATTCCAGGAGTCTGTTGGAATGTCCCACCAGTTGTCTCTGCTCCTGGCAGGCTTCAATGGCATCGCTTACTTCTTTTCCTCACTTGTGCCGATCTGGGTTATCGACCGCCTTGGCCGCCGAAAGCTTATGATGTTCGCCGCGGCTGGGCAGTGTGCTTGCATGGCTATCCTTGCTGGTGTTGTGTCCAATGGTAGCATGGCTGCGGGTATCGTTGCAACCGTGATGCTGTTCCTCTTTAATTTCTTCTTTGCTGTTGGTCTGCTGGCTATTCCATGGCTCTGTAAGTCTGCCCTCTACGGCGTCTTCCTCAGGTGAGGCTAACATTCACCTAGTACCCGCTGAGTATGCGCCTTTGGCAATCCGTACTCGCGCAGCCGCGCTTGCGACCGCTTCGAACTGGATCTTTACTTTCCTCGTCGTCGAAATTACCCCTGTCTCCATCAAAAACATTGGTTGGGGAACCTACGTCTACTTCTCCATCTTCAACTTCTTCTTCCTCCCGATGATCTACTTCCTGTACCCTGAGACCAGGCTTCTCTCCCTTGAGCAAATCGACAAGCTTTTCACGGCCGACAGGATTAAGCTTTACTGGGAGAGAAGTATGGGCGTTCCGGGTGAAATCGTTTCTTCAAAGGATGAGAATTCTGAGAGCGGTGTTGTAGAGCATGAGGAGAGTTTTCCGGCGCCCGAGAAGCCGGTATCGCGATAGAAGGTAGTAGGAACGGCAACAGCTTCCGATGATCTATGAACCTCAACCCGCACTAAGCAATCAATTATTCCCAGCCTGTTAGAAACCCCCCTCGCACTAGACATTCTATAATGCCTTGTGCCCTTTCAAAGCCAATTTCTGCCTCAAATCAGCTATTGCAAACTGCTTTGCAAGCAGAAAGTCCTAGAAAACGAGTTAGCAGCACCCAATATGCCAAACAAAAGCCCAACTCACCCAGGCCGTTGACCAAAGGACAGCGGACGCAAACCAAATCAGTTGGGCAACTCCCCCGGCCCACTGCCTCTTGACCGGGCTCTTCTGCAGCACGTTTCCCACCACTTGCCGCGCATAGACATCCGCATTGATAAAGTTCTTGGCCACTGCGGTTGCGTTCATGACCGCCTCGATGCTCTCCCGCGCTGGACCGTAGATTGACCCGCTCACGAGCTTGACGCTTGGCTGGTTCGTAATGAAGTTAGTGCGCACCGCACCCGTGATGACCTAGAATCCCGACAGCTTCAGCCCCGTACTCAGCTTAGGTGAAGGGACCACGAACCAGAATAACGCGCACGCCAAATGGCTCCATCTCAATCCGCAGGGTGTCGCTCCACTGATGCTGCGCGGCGCAACTGGCATTATAGATGCCCTTCCATGGCTGCGGACAGACGCCAGCGATGCTTCCGATGTTGAGGATGATGCCCTTGGACTTTAGAATGAGCGGCGCAAAGGCCTGCGTCGTGGCCACGCGGCCGAAGAAATTGACCTCAAACATCCTGCGGGAGTAGTCTAGGTCTGAGTCTATAATAGGACCAGCTTGACCTTTGAGTAGGGGAGTTAGCGGCAGACGATGGCGGCAGGAGGTGTTTAAGCGGCAAGTGCAACGAGACGCTGGAAGGGATTGAAAAGGGTCAAGGGAGCAGAGGAAGCAAAGGAAGCAAGTGCGAGTAAATTTGGAACTGGAATATGGAGAATAGATGGTATTTTAAACAGAGATAAAGATGCACACGAACCGAGTCCCGAGTTATTCACCAAAATATCTAGCTTCCCCCCTGTCACAGCCGTGACTGCTCTCACTGCGGCATCGATGGACGACTTATCTTCAACGTCGAGCTTCAGCACACCCATTCCCATCGCCTCGAGGTGTGCAATCTTGGCCAAGTCCCGCGCGGTGGCGAAGACGTAAAGGCCTTGAGCATGGAAGGCCTCGGCAAGAGCAGAGCCGATACCGCCAGCGCTGCAGCCGGTGATCAGCACAGTTTTCCGGGCCGGAGACGCCATGGTTGGAGGAACGTTTTAGATAAGTAAACAGTAAAACCAAATCAGCGTTCGAGTGTTCGTCCTAATTGATGGGCACATTAGCCGTCCTTTACGAACAGCGATGGCTTTTGAACTGTGGGAGGAGACGGCGCTTCCTCCCCCGGAGTGGAAATAGCAATGTTGCGGAGCGGAGAAGTAGCTAGCTCCGGAGGCGGAGATGGTGTACTTCCTAAATTGGCAATGACCGCGCTGTGCCAACTCAGAATTCGCTTTCGCTATCGCTTACGATGCCCAGCCAGCGGGACGACGGCCTCATTGGCCTATACTCTCTTCGGGAGGCTGCGAGCTAGAACCGCCTCATCTCGACAATGCGGTGGAGTAAGAGCAACGTACCTTGTACGTAAGGGATGGCTAGTAAGTCTCCGAAGGCACCGCATCGTGGTGAGATCATCAGAAAGCCACGCGGCCGTCAGTTAGTTGCCCACGAGATAGAAATGTACCTACGGGTAATCAATACAGTGCTGTTTGTGCCAAGTAATTAGCTAGGCGGAATGGAGGGGGGTGGGAAACAAGGCACCCCACTAGCATTGTGGTCGGCCGCCTGACCCAGGTGCTACTCAGGCACTGCTCAGGCACTGCTCAGGTTAAAGCGGCAACGGCTCAGGAGCATGACTGAGGAAGGAACTTCTGGATGTCGAGATTCGTATTGTATATTGGGCTGTTATTGAATATCTCGACATGCCGCTGCCACTGAAACACCACACTGTGAAGTCGATCAGGCTGGTCTATTGCTTATACATTTGGAGCCGCTGTACGCAGAGAGGATTGCGCGACATGCAAGATAACGTTTTTCTGAAACTTGTGGGCTCTTTGCCTGCTAGAAGGGGGCCTGAACAAGAGTCATCTCGAGTTGGATGACAGCCTCTGCCCTCGAAATGTACTGCCGCTGCGGACAGGAATTGTAGAAAACCTTGATCAGAGCAGACTGCTTTTCGTCATATAAATGATTATATATTGCTATAATATCCACTCTTAGGCTCTACCTATTCCGCCATCTTTATGCAGAAGCGCAGTGTCCTCCATCAACTCTCAGGTCGCTTCCGTGGACGAATGAAGACCCCTCGGACAGCAGGAAAACAACTGGTGCTTTGAAATCTTCAGGCACTCCCAATCTTCCCAACAAAGCTCCAGCCATCCATGTCTCCTGAACGCTAGGCTTTTCTTGCAGTAGCTGGTCGGTCATGGCGGTTCGAATGTACTGCAGCAATGGTCAGCTGCGCGAGTCCGAGGAGTCTAGTGCAGAGGTGGTCCTACTCCAGGTGAGAGAGTGTTAACCCGAATGCCGTACCTGCCCCATTCTTGTGCGACAGATCGACACATCTGCTGAACAGCGGCCTTGCTCGAGTTGTATGCCGTGCAGGAGAGGCCCTTTTGCGATTGCTGTGAATTCAAGTTCCATACCAATAGCTCAGGAGAACTTACTCGGTTGGCAATATTGCCAGATATGCTCGAAATGATTACAATACTCCCTGGGCGCTTCTGGTTCTTGAGCAATCTCGCGGCGTATTTGCAAGTGTTGAAAACGCCCGTTACATTGACCCTCAGTATTCTGTCAAAGTCTGCGGCAGGGTAATCGACTGCAGGGATCTGCTGCTGGATGCCGGCACAAGCAATAGCTCCCCAGAATTGGACACCGTGGACCTCGCCATCGGAGGCAATCGTAGCCATTGCCTGCTCAACCGCTGCCTCATCTGTCACATCGCACTTGTGATATGATACAACCCCACCGTTCTGCTTTGCGAGCTTGTTGAGCTGCTCCCATTCCGCAGGTGAAGGCTCCTCGAGGATATCGAGACACGCGATATTGCCTCCCGCTTCCACGACGGCGATAGCGAGAGTGATGCCCAGTCCACGACCCCCTCCTGTGATTGCTACCATCTTGCCCTTGAGGGAGAATAGCTCGTATGTCGAGCCGTTCGAGGCGGCGTCGTCTTTAGTTTCCGAGGCCTCATGGGCCAGGGGCTCAACGTCACTGGTGAGTGCTGGGGCCATTATTAGCGCTCAAAGAAGGCTGCTGGATGGTTTTTTGTCGATGTGCTGAATATGACTGACATTCCATACTCAAGAATGATGATCCCTTGGTATATATTGGGTTGCATGACAAGCGGCCCACATTGGCGGTGTTTCTGAAGGCTGCGACACGCCAGCGCCCGAACGAATCGTACGAGCCGCAGATTCCGGATAGAGTTATGCCAAGTATTGACGAATTCTCCAATATGGCGATGTTAGGCGCATGGGAAAGCGAGGTGCCTTTTGCCTATCTCAGGGTCCATCGCAAGCGAGCGCTTCAGATTGCCCCTTTGGGCCAACCCCTTGCACGGGACCCACACCACAGCACTCAAAGTTTCCCGATTCGGAGAGGGCAGGTAAAGGCGGTCCCAAACCTCGTCCTCTCGAACCCAAGAGAACCCGATGACGGTGATATATTAAGGAAGTCAGGCATGAACTTTTCCAGCCACGTCAGTGTTCTGAAATTTGACTTTAATGCCCTGTTGTGCGACTCTCGACTTGGATTCTCAACCGAAAGATGTCGCCAATTGCAATCGACCCAGGTACTAAGGCTGCGCTCGGTCAGGCATCCAGCGGGATTCAGAGGTTCAAAGATGACGATCCTAAGATAATCAGCCGTGTGTTGTGCCAGGTTCGATGCTTGATCGCGGACTTATGCCAGCAGTTCAATGGCGGTCACCCGGGGTAAGGCGCAAGACATCAATTCAAGGCTCAGACGAGCATTGACTAACAAGGCGTTGGAGAGGTGCCATGGGCATGGCGGCCATCGGAGTCGCACTTTGGAAATATGTCATGAAGTACTCTCCCAACAACCCCAATTACTTCAATCGCGACCGTTTTGTCTTGAGCAATGGCCACACATGCCTCTTCCAGTACACCTTCCTCCATCTCACCGGCTACAAGCACATGACTTTCGACCAGCTCAAGTCATATCACTCGTCTCGACACGACTCCTTCTGCCCTGGCCATCCCGAGATTGAGCATGATGGCGTCGAAGTCACCACTGGTCCTCTGGGCCAAGGCATCGCCAATGCCGTTGGTCTCGCCATGGCTACCAAACACCTCGCCGGTGTTTATAACAGGCCAAGCTACGACCTCGTGAACAACACCACTTGGTGTATGATCGGTGATGCTTGCCTACAGGAGGGGGTCGCTCTCGAGGCTATCCAGCTTGCTGGCCACTGGAAGTTGAACAATCTTGTTGTTATATACGACAACAACCAAATTACTTGTGACGGCAGCGTCGACCTGTGCAACACCGAAGATGTCAACGCCAAGATGCTTTCCTGTGGCTGGGATGTTATCGATGTTGAGGACGGCTGCTACGATGTGGAAGCCATCGTCAAAGCCCTTCTTCAAGCCAAGGCCAGTATCGAGAAACCCACCTTTATCAATGTTCGAACAGTCATCGGTATCGGCAGCAGGGTCGCCGGCAGCGCCAAGGCCCACGGTGCCGCATTTGGCACGGAAGGTGTCAAGTTCATCAAGGAGCACTTCGGTCTGAACCCTGAAAAGCATTTCTCCGTTTCCGATGAGATTTACGGCTTCTTTGATGAGATGAAAATCCAAGGCGATGAGTTGGAAGAGGACTGGGCCAACCTGGTCGCCGACTATGCAAAGGGATATCCTGAGCTATGTATGGAGTTCAACAAGAGAGTGGAGGGAAAATTCACTGAGGACTGGCGGAGCATCATCCCTGCTAAGGAGAACTTCCCTACTACGCCCACTGCGTCGCGAAAATCGGCTGGCCTTATTTGCAACCCTCTTGCTGCCAGGCTGAAGAACTTCATGGTCGGCACTGCGGATTTGTCGCCATCGGTCAATATGATATGGAAGGATAAGGTTGATTTCCAGCACCCTAGCCTGAGGACTACTTGCGGCATCAATGGCAACTACACCGGCCGATATATACACTGGGGCATTCGTGAACACGCTATGGCCTCCGTCTCGAATGGTCTTGCCGCATATAACAAGGGAACCATCCTCCCAATTACCTCCACTTTCTTCATGTTCTACCTCGTAAGTCACGTCGACACGCTTCATAACCACGAAAAAGCTAACTATTTCCAAGTACGCCGCCCCTGGCGTTCGTATGGGGGCTCTCCAGAACCTCCAGGCAATCCACATCGCAACCCACGACTCTATCGGCACCGGCGAAGATGGTCCTACCCACCAACCCATTGCTCTTGCTAATTTCTACCGTGCCATGCCCAACCTACAGTACATCCGACCCTGCGACACGGAAGAAACTGCTGGCGCCTTCATCTCTGCCCTGGAAGCCAAGGACTCACCCACTATCATCTCTCTGTCGCGCCAGAACCTTGAGCAATACCCACAGTTCTCCAGCCGTGACGGCACGCAGAAAGGCGCATATGTTTTCATTGAACAGGACAACGCAGACGTTACCCTCATTGGTGTCGGATCCGAGATGTGTTTCGCTATCGAGACGCGAAGGGTCCTGAAGCAGAAGTATAATGTTCACGCCCGCATAGTCTCCTTTCCCTGCCAACAAATCTTCGAAAAACAACCTCTCGAATATAAGCGTCAAGTATTGCAGTACCGCTCTAACGCGCCACGTGTTGTTATCGAGGCGTATGCAGTCAATGGCTGGGAGCGTTACGCCGACGCCGGATTCAGCATGTCGACTTTTGGAAAGAGCTTGCCTAGCAAGGACGCATACAAGTACTTTGGATTTGACGCGGAGGTTATTGCGATACAAGTGGCGGAGTTGGTAGAGGGAGTGAAACAAGTGGGCATTGAAAGCTTAAGGGGCGAATTTCGGGATTTGAATGTAAAAAGCCAGCACTAGAGGTATTTCCGTACTCTGCACTATAGCGATATAATGGCGTGAGAAGCGAACCGCTTTTTTTCGCAACTTAAGTGAAATTGAGTTGGCTGCCAAATCGACGAAGCTTTCTGACAGTATGTCCAGCATGCGCCGTGATGCCAAGCATCTCGTTGACAAGTTAGGCAAGATTGAGGGGTTTGGCGATTTGGGCACTTATCTCCTAAACATCATTGAGGGCAAGGATATTGCGGTTGCGCCACGTACGGATTTGCTACCTCCGCCTGCACAGGAAGAATGGCCACTCACGGATGCAACTTCTTCTCAAAGATGCCAGGTATGATTCATATCAGACCTTCATGTACGCCATGATTTATCTCTAGCCAGTGGTGAGCAACGCCTCGGACCCATACCCTCCGAAGCAGCAGAGCTCAGGTATCATTGAATGCGCCTCCCGTGTGCCCAAGAAAACAAGCTTCAAAACGCCCCTCGATTCCCATGCCCGTGCCTGCTGGTAGATTGCCACTTGCCATCATCCCGTTTATGATTCCATGTCTTCAACCCCATGTACGTTCCCAGATCCATGTTTAGGGCCAAATCGTGGCCAAGTCCCCCCAGATCTAGATCCAATCCCCATCGAGCTCCGCGTCTTCGCTTGCCTCCGTGCTCTGCTTGCGTGGCCGTCCCCGTTTTCGCGGCTGTGAACTTGACCGCGCACGCTTCTTACGGCCACCTGGCGTGCCAGCGCCCTTCCGCTTCCTGCCCCGATCTGCACCGTCGTCGTCGTCGTCGCCCTCGCTCGGCGTGCCAGGCGCGTCGACGCCCATGTCATCGTCGTCGTCGTGAGCAACCTTGAATTCTTTGTCCACATTCATGAGCTCCACAAGCGCCTTGCACGTATGCGCCATGCTCTCCTCCGACTCTAGCCCGCGCATGTGCGCCGCGATCTCATCCCAGAGCTTTTCTCCGTGCACGCCCTGCACCTTCGTCGGCACCTTGTTGAGGTCTTTGGCCAGCGCCTTGGCTTTGCTGTCGTGCCGGCTGGTTCCCATGCCGTACAGCCTTCGGAGATGGGTCCGCGCCTCCCACAAAGATAGCAGAATCATTGAAGCTGCCGACAGTTGACGCAGTCGTCGTGGCTCAACGGACAGCGCCATCGCGGGAGCTGCCACGCCTTGCCGAAAATGCCCGTCTGCCGCCAGCCCTGCGATAAGCCCTGCCGCTATGAGCTCTCCGCTGGCCGGCGCTTGGTTGTGGTCTACTTCATCGACATCCATCCGAACGTTGAAAACTTCCGACTCGATGGCTTGAGCAACTGTGGCCCCTGTGCCGGTGACGATCTTCTCCATGGTGTGCACTGCCTTTTGCAGCTCGCCCACCGTCTGATACTCGATGAAAGCCACGTTCTCGATGACGAATCGCGAGAAGTCAACGTGTGGCGGAATATCTCCCATGGCATCCAACTTGCCCAAATCAAAGTCTACTAGGCCACACAGCTTCTCCACAAAACGTTGGCGGCTCTTCATCTTGCTGATCTTGAGCACCTCCATCATCAGATGCAGCTTGGGCAGGAATGGGTCGACAGTCGCACCGTGAGAATCCTTCACGATGTCGCGCTGATATTTGTACGCCGACTGTACAGCCTTAACGTACTCTCTCTCAAGGACCGTCTCATGCTTTTCGTGAAGTGCTCTATGTTCCAGAAACGCGAGCTCCGCGATCTTTCGGTTGGCCGACGTCTCCAGCGTGATCAATGTCACGCCGGTTTCCTTGGGATGAGTCAGGCCTTGTCGATTGATACTGCTCAAAACCTCCATGGCCAAGAAAGCATGCTCGTCTTGGCTCCCCAAGGCGATCCGCGTGATGTCTTTGAGAAATCGCTGCGTCGTAGCGCTTGCAACATCGTCAAAGTTCGTCCCACCCATGACAGTCAGCTCCTTTTTCTTGTCGCTGAGAGAGCCATGGTCAGCCCCAGCCTCAGACCGCTTTTCTTCCGTCAGAAGGAACTCTTTGAACGACCTGAGGATCATTGTTTCTAGGGTTGGCACCCGGTCCTGGAACACCTGCTGAAAGGCTGTGTACACTTTGGCTAGGACGTAGTTGCGAGGCCACGACTGACAAACTAGCCCAATCGCTTCGATTGCTGCTTTTCGAGCTTCCAACGACTGCGGCGGTAACGCGAATGGCGACAGGATGTCGACTATCAGCCTGGGAACAGAGTCACCCTGCCAACGAGGGATCTTGTCTCTGAACGTTTGTATCTGCTGGTCCAGATCACAGTGCTTGCCGACGCTGCCCACTATTATCGCATAGGCACATAGATGGTTGAGTCTCTTGTTGTCCAGTTGCACTTTTCCCAGCTTCTGAATGCCCATGAGACTGGATGCTACCAGGTTTGCCAGAGGATTAAAATCCTTGAGCAGCTCGCAAACGACGTGAGCGCAAGCGATCAGGTCGTCCAACGCCCCGCGGGATGAGATTTTGCCGATGCCCTTGAGAAGCTGCAGGCGGATCTCGGCAAGAAATTCGGAATGGACGCTTGGCAGCTGCGGGAGCACTCTCTTGTAAATGACCGTAACTGCCCGGAACGCGGCCAGTTCATCGCGGCCCGTGAAGCTTGCGAGCTGCGGCTTGAGGAGCCGAATCTGTTCGAAATTGAAGAGATTCGGATCAGCCTTGGCAAAAATGGTAAGAACCTGCAACGCATCGCGCCCAGAAGGGACTGTTGTGTCTTCTGATTCAGGGTTGTCGATAAGCCCAAACATGATGCTGACCAGCCTTGAGCAAACTGAGAATGGCCCTTCCAAAGACTTATTATTGGGCCTGAGGATCGTCTGAAACACCTTGTCCAGGATTTCGGTGACTGTCCCTGTCTTCACTGTCTGGATGATGAGCGCCACGTGTTCGCTGAGTGAAGTTTCAAAGGCGGCCGTATTCTCGTTGGAATAAAACGGGGCAAACCAAATCTCTTCAATCATTTGCTTTGCGAGATCTCGTACTCCCTCGTCCGGATCTTGGACACGACGAAGCAGTCCATTGGCTATGGCACTTCGCAATGCTTTGCTCCGATTGCGAAGATAAATGTCGCGAGCGAGCTTCATGGCTCTCTTCCGCACTCCAACACCCGCATCTTGGAATCGTTCGATAATTTTCGGTGTCAAGGACGTTTCCAGGGCTGGACGCATCCCAATGCAACTGCCCAACAGGCCGAGGGCCGAGTCTCTCACCTGTGTTGAGGAGTCGCTGGAGCAGTCGAGTATCAGTTGAATCACGGTCGAGTCGCCGTCCAAGATTGAAGGATCCGTTTCGAGGACTTGATTGATGCTCTTCAAACTCTTGCTTCGAACAGTTGCTTGGTCGCTAGCCATCGAGCCGAGGAGAATATTCAGAATCTTGCCAAACGATTCGCAGAGCGGCGACCTCAACAAGATGATTGAATAGGCAAATCTCGCTTGGTTTGCCGTCACCGCCATGAAGGTGTATTCGTTGAAAAGCCAATTTTTGTCGTCGATCATCATTCTGAGACGATAAGCCAGACGACCAAGTTCCTGGTCTCGCTCGCCATCTTCCTCCTGAATATTGTCGTAGCCAGTGTGAATCTTGCTCGCCCAATCCGTGATCAAAAACGAGACAGCGCTCGAAAGATGCGGATCCTCTGAACAGCGATCCTGCAAATATTCCAGTGTGGCGCGGTATGGCCCCGACCAAGCAACGATATGCTCAACGTGGCTCTTTTGCTCAAGTACGTGGGTTGCCAGGTTTGAAAGGTATTGCGACAGTTCGCCAGCGTCGCTCCCCTCAAAGGAACTGGCCGTCTTCTTTACATGTGATCGAAGGCGTGAAATTGCGGCACTCATAGTCCCGAGCAACTCCAAGGCCATATTCTTCGCTGGTGCCCCGGTCTTCCCTGCTTCGAATAGCTGTACCATCATGACCATCAAGAGGCGAAGGAGGAGCTCAGCCGACGGCCAATCTGGTGAGTCGAGGCATGTTGTGAAATCTTCGACGAAGAGGTCCAGGAGATTTCGATACGGCGTGTCTCCAGACTTGGTCGAACCTATTGCCCTCTTGACGATAAAGTTGATAACGTAGGATGCGTTGCGACTTGCCCCGTCGCTGAGCGGCGCGGCAGATGCTTCAAGCTCTTGGATGGCAACGGCATGTTGTTGCGCGCCTTGCTCCTCGCTCCTGACAGCAGACACGGCTTGGTTCTTTGTCTCGGTCTCGAGCTCATCTGCTTCATCATTCTCGTCGTCGTCATCCAAGCCTCTGATGATAGCGGCCCGACGGCCTCCGTTGTTCGCGTCGGCTCTGCCAGAGCTTGCTTGTACCAAGCGCATGATCAGTGCAGAGACAGGTTGGATGCTGCCACCATCGGAGAGCCTAAATTGCCTGGAGCTTTGCTTTCCAACTGGGAGCTTCTCGAGGGAGGTCAAGATGTCGTCGATTATCCCTTGTCTTTGTTCAGGTTTAATCAAGAAAATCTGACACAGCATGTCCATCGCGACGGAGCGAATGCCATCAAATTTTTGCACGCCAATGGCTGAGTCCCTTTCGAAATATGCGTTCTCCACGAAGATGAGTTTGGATGCCGTAAACTCCAGAGTGTTGATGACCGTTTCTGACTGCTCGGTCTTGGCAACCAGCTCGGCGAGCAAGGCAAACAATTTTTGGCAGCAGACGAAAACAGAAGCGATGGGTTTCTTGTGCTTCTGAACCATCTTGAAGAGGGAAGCAGTCGTGCCCGAGTTGCGGAGCTCGACCAGCGGTATTACCAAGTCTTCGGTCACAGCTTTGAAGAGATCGACACATTGGTGAACAATCGCTTCAGAGTAGAGTTGCTTGTCTTCGCGGCCGCCGCACAGGACGCGCAAGCACGTACGCGCGGCTTTCAAGGCCGTCTCGATTTCCGAAAGTTGTTGCATCCAGGATTCGACTGCACTTTCGTCCCAGCTCTCCTCGGCGCGAAGTTCGAAGCCATCGACCTGCTTCAGACTGGCTTCGCTCAGCTTCATGATTTGGATGAGGTTCTCCAACGGAACGTCGTTGAAGCGTTTCAATCCAATCACCTTCTGAATCGCCCCATGCATCTTCTGTTGCGTCGCTGCCGTCATGGCCGGTCCGTGGTCGGGAATCAAAGTCACGACATGGTCGGATCCCGGTTCCATCGCCAGAGAATTTCCCACCGCTGTGAAGACAGTCCGCATCAGCGAATCAAGGGCATCTAATGCCGCCTCGCCCCGCTGACGCTGGTCAAGACTCGTAACGGTCACGCCCTGGCTATCCGTGAGAATCTGATGTTCGTTTCGTCGAGTAGAGAGATTGTGCGGCGCATCTGGAGCGTCTGCGACTTCCAGATATTCGTCTCTCCTGATGTTTACCTTCGGCAGCTCTATGCTGAAGCCTGCGTTCTTTCCGATCGGGGGTGATGGCTTCACCGGTTGCGGGATACCGCTCTGCAAAGGCTGGAGCAGGGTTGTTGCTGGCTGCTTCAGGAGCGCGACGATACTCGGATCTTGCAAGGGGTCCAATTCGGCAGCGTCGAGGTACGTGGACGGGTCGAAGGTCCTTTTCGAAGGAATGGCCACCTCTATCCTAACTGAAGGTGACCTATGTGCCTCGAAGTTCTCCGGACGACCCCCAGGCGTCTGGGATGAAGCGTTGGACCCGACTGACGGCGATTCTCGAGTCGTTTTCGAAGGCCAGCTCGTCTCACCATTCGCAAGTTTGGGGCTAGCGGTGTTGGCCTTCGTCGACTTGAAGAAGCTTCCAACTCTATCATATACGCTTCTCGTCAATGGAGACAGGCCAAGCGCAAGGCTCCTGCCGGGAGCTGAGCTTGACGACGCCGGTACTTTGGGAAATTTACTGTGAGGGGTCAGCACCGTTCACTTCTTGCTGGCGCGCAAGATGTCACCTACTAATGCGTTCTCTGCGCCGGCTTCAAATCGTGCAACACATAATCCGTCGTCTGCTTAAGACTTCGTGATCCTTGTGGTTGATTCGCAGCTTCGCTGTTCACCTTGTCGAAGTCGTCTCGCGAGAACAAGTCTGAGATGGGCAAGGCAGCCGAGCCCGATCCCAGAGTCGGGTCTGGAATAATATCTGGCGCGACAGTTCAGCATACTAGTCTGAAGACCGACGATCAAGTTTGAGCGATGCCGTTACTTACCTGGGAGGAAGGGCACGGTCGATGTCTGCGGCGAGTAGGGCAGTGACTCTTGCAGGGTGAAGGGTCGCGAGATGGAGTGGCGCGTTTGCGTCGAGCCTTGAAAAGCCCCAAGCCCATTTTTAGGGTCATTCGCATTGTGTGGCTGCATGTTCGCCGTATTGTCGCTCCTCACAAGAGTGCAACGCTTCAGGCATGGCTCAGGGACTGAGTCGGCCGCATTCGTTGCATCCAAGCCTCGACGCGGCGAAACGGGCCATTCGGCGCCGGGCAAGCGAGATGAGCACAGGCGCAGTCGACGCGAAGATCGAGCTCTCGACTCGGAACTGGCGTCGAGACGAAGATGCGCCGTTGGAAAAGAAAGTTGTTCAAGGCATCGTCTGCCTGGCGAGGCGTGAATTCAATAGGGAACCAGGCAGGCGACAGCCTTGCGCGCGCCTACCTTGCGACGTCGAATGCCAATGTGGATCCGTGCACGATGCTCTCCACCAATCAAAGCCTTTCCCGGAAGAGACACGCCGCGCCTTGCCTTATCAGTTTTTCCGTGCCTGGGAGCAGGCCAATCTTCCCCAGACAATTTTCTTTGATCGCTGCGACTTTGCTCTTCAGGATTAAAAACCAGCGCAATTTGCCCATACCAAACGCAAAAGATGGCTGCCATTGGGTCCATGGTGTTCTGCACCGACTGCGGAAACCTCCTGCCTGCGACTAAAGGGACGGAAAAGAATGTTCTGCAATGCGAATGCTGCGGCGCATGGAACAAAGGTGCGACTCGCCTTGTGATAGTCAACAACCGCACCGTTGCTAATCGTCAATTCTGCCAGACACGGGGTCAAAAACGATCTTGACCCAATCCAAAGCCTCCGATTTCCCTTCGTTTCTCCGACAGAAGCTGCAATCCAACGTGCAGGCCGTTGAACGACACAACATTCAGACCGAGACGGCCGCTCAAGAGCGATGCCCCAAGTGCGGCGGGGAGGAGGTGACATACACTACTGTCCAGCTGCGAAGCGCCGACGAAGGCTCAACGGTCATCTACAACTGCCAATGCGGCAACACGTACGTCTTGAAACGCGGCTTAACACCAAGCTACTAGCTAACATCTATTTAGGTGGCACGAGAACAACTGAAAGGATTGCGTCGTCAATTCATCTATATTCTTTTGGTCATGCGGAAGCGCTTGCAGATTCCGGGATCAGGGCATATTCGGTGTTACCGCTCTTCTCGTACTCCGCCATATCCAACGCCACGATGCAGCTCTCCCGAACGACCTTCTCCTTGTCCTGAAGGAAGTGCTTCAGGACATCTTCGACGCCGTCTTCCTCACCCAAGCCTCCTAGAGCTTCCGCGGCCTCGTGTCGAACCATGCTAGCCTCGTTCACGTCACTCAGAGCGGCCGTAAGAGCAGGGATAGATGCAGGGTGGGACAGTTGTCCAAAAACAAAGGCAATCTCGTGGCGGAAGAGCGCCGACTCGTCCTGGAAGCCCTTGGCGAGAGCAAGGACTGCTGGCACGGCGGTGGGGCAGTCAGGCGGCGACGCCAGGTCGCGTAGAGCGAACATGGCGCGATACCGCATGAACAGGGGCTGCTTGGTATCCATGAGTGTCTTTTCGAGTTCGTCGACCGTCTTTGCAGATTCGGGCATGGGAGGTGCAGGATCGATGGAGGCGAAGTCGCTGTTTTGAGTCAGCAGAGCGCGAAGAATGCCGAAATATACTGTCCTCACCTTTGTCGCAACTTCTCCTGTAGTCTCTCATCGGAATTCTCCCACTCTATCCGGTCGATAGCAATCTCGCATGTCTCTTTCACGGAAACGTTCTCGCCCTCGCGGTCTCGGAAGTGCTTCAGTAGATCCAGATTCTCGGCCCTCCCGAGCGCGCCCAGTGCCTCGGCGGCCTCGTGCCTGCACATGGGGTCCTCCTGCAAATCAGACAGAACGCCGCGCAGCGGCTTTACAGCGGCATCTTTGCCCGTCTGCCCCAGGCAGTAGGCCAGCTCGTGCTTAAGCAGCGCGGACGGGGACGTAAAGCCGGCTGCGATGGCCTCGATGGCGGCGATAGCGGCGCTGTCCTCGGCCGTGGTCGCAAGATGCTTCAGAGAGAACAGAGCTCGGAATCGAACAGCGAGAGGCGTCTCCTCGGAGCAGAGGCTCTCCCTCAGGCTCTTGATCGTGGCGTCCGCCATGGCTTTGAATTGTGTCGGAAATGGCAGCGACAGATGGAGTTGCGACAAGAAAGAGTCCAGCGAGCTCCCAATGGTATTGGGCCACTCTCGGTCGTAACTCCGTGGGGCAGCGAGAGAAAATTTAGGTGGGGCATATCTGATAAGAGGTGTGGCCCGGGTGGCCATGTTTTGCAGACCTCATAACAAGCAAGAAGCGGACCATAGCTTCAAATCGGTTCCATGGTCTAACGGTCATGACTGCGGATTCTGATTCCGCCAGCGAGGGTTCGACTCCCTCTGGGACCTTTCTTTTTGCGCTCCTGGGCTCTGTTGACTCTGGGACGCGTTTTCGTTTTGCTGTGATTACACGGCAATTTCACGTGTTTTTGGTTGTTTCCGATTCTCACGTAATGAAGTAATGCTGCAGGTTGCTCCTGCTCAAACGCACCGCGCTCCTTCCACAAGTGTGGAACGGCACTGATTGACTGACACAACGCGGTGTCGTGCGACGCAGGCTACCTACCCTAGACCGCAGTTTGAATCACT
The DNA here is from genome assembly GCA_024340795.1 of Tolypocladium amazonense. NCBI lineage: Eukaryota > Fungi > Ascomycota > Sordariomycetes > Hypocreales > Ophiocordycipitaceae > Tolypocladium > Tolypocladium amazonense. Next base: position 14,635 of record JALHCE010000047.1, on the reverse strand, counting down.
TGAGCCTCTGCTCTTCCTATGGTTAAGATAATGAGCCGGAATTGCTGAAGAGTGAAAGGGAAATCCTTGTGACTAAAATAAAAATATGTGCGTGTCGTATTTATGTTGCCCAGGCCTTGAGGCGCGGGTGCGGGACTTGCGCTGAATCAGTTGGCGTGACGACATTATTAAGCCTCTGTTCGGCAACCAGCGACATCGCCACCAGGAAATTCCACCTTTCCACCAACATCCAGCTTCTCGCATAGACTCAGAAAAAAGACCCGAAGCGCGCATCGACCGCGACTATGGCACCCTCTTTCGAGGAGCCAGAGCCGGTGGCTGATGTCCTCGCAAACCCCGTCAAGCAGAAGCCGCAGCTCGTCGCGCCGGAGCCGGAGCACTGCCCGGGGCCCGAGTCGCAGCAGGCTGGCCAGGCAGACTCGTGCGCCGGCTGCCCGAACCAGGCCATCTGCGCGTCTGCGCCCAAGGGCCCCGATCCAGACATACCCCTTATCTCGGCGCGACTCGAGAATGTCAAGCACAAGATTCTCGTGCTCAGCGGCAAGGGCGGCGTGGGCAAGAGCACCTTCACGTCCCTGCTGGCGCACGCCTTTGCGACGAACCCGGACAGCACCGTGGGCATCATGGACACGGACATCTGCGGGCCGAGCATCCCCAAGATGATGGGCGTCGAAGACGAAACGATTCACATCAGCGCGTCGGGGTGGTCGCCGGTCTGGGTCATGGACAACCTCGGCGTCATGAGCATACAGTTCATGCTGCCCAACCGGGACGACGCGGTCATCTGGCGCGGGCCCAAGAAGAACGGGCTGATCAAGCAATTCTTGAAGGACGTCGAATGGGGCGACCTCGACTTCCTGCTGGTGGACACGCCGCCGGGCACCAGCGACGAGCACCTGAGCGTCAACTCGTTCCTGAAGGAGAGCGGCATTGACGGCGCCGTTGTCGTCACCACGCCGCAGGAGGTATCTCTGCTGGACGTGCGCAAGGAAATCGACTTCTGCCGCAAGGCAGGGATCAGGGTGCTCGGGCTGGCCGAGAACATGAGCGGCTTTGTGTGCCCCAATTGCAAAGGCGAGAGCCAGATCTTCCGGCCCACCACTGGAGGAGGCAAGGCATTGGCGGAGGAGATGGGAATTCCCTTCCTGGGCGCCGTACCGCTGGACCCGAGGATTCGGATGGCGTGCGACTATGGAGAGAGCTTCTTTGACTCTTTCCCCGACAGTCCGGCATGTTTGGCGTTCAAAAACGTGGTGAAGACAATGGCGGATCAACTGGGACTCGATGCCCAGCACGTGTTACCAGACGAATAGACATGACTGACGGCAAATTTGAATTGATTTTTGAAGTTCGCGTATATTTGCGACATGATATCTCCAAACTTGCGCCTTGAAATTTCTCTGCTATCCAGCTCATATTCCCTCCTTCCTCTTCATGCCGAAGCCAGCTTTGCTGGAATGTCTTCCAGATCCTCAACAGATGCCACATCGATGACCCTGCCGACCTCGCTCGTGTTGCGCATCAGCTCCTTGGCACTCGCGTATAGCATTCGCACCTCGGCGTTGCATGTGATAGGCAGGTAGTAGAGAAGCACGTAGGGCACCGACATCCGACCGTCCGGCTGGTATCCTCGATCATCAGTCGTAGGCGCACTGTAGTTGGTTTTGGAGCCTTACCAATGTGAGCGGGTAGCTGAGCAACACATAACGCGGCGAATGGTCTGGCAGGTCATCTGCAACCTCGTCCAGCGACTTGTATACTGTCTTGTCTTCGTCTTGGCGGATCTCGTGCGTGTTCTTGTCGATCATGTCTAGACGGGCGTCCCGGCTTGTCAGCTCGGGCTTGGGTATTTGCTTGATGGGAATAGCAGCAAGACAGACGCACAAATTACTGCTTGGGGTTCCTTGGCCCGCGAGGTCGTCAGGCGGAACTTTCGAAGGTGCTCTTTGGTCTCCCCGGAGAAAGTGAATAGCCTCGACTCGGACGCCTGAAGCGGCGCGTCAGCATAGCCGTCAGGAGCTGGCAGGCGCGCAGTGACCGCACCATGTTGGACTAATTCGTGTCGCAGCGTCTGATGCCACACCACGTCGTATTCGGGATTTTGCGGCTTCGGCTGGGTATCGGGGCATCAACGGCGAAGCTGTCGGATACTGCTGAGGTATGGAGGGGAGCTATGGCCGTTGTGTCGCGACCTGCAAGCCCCGCCAACGCCTGGACTCGGAAGCACGCGGGCCCCCACCCTAGCGTCGTTGCGTCATGAGCGGCAGACTATCCGGCATAAACGCCATCCAGCGCGCCGTCGTGAATGAGATGTTCGTCGTATGACTTCGCCCAACAGCTCTATTCGGAACGTAGGCAGACATCTCAATGCTCTCGCGACTTTTCCAAGTATCAAGGCACCTCTCAGCACCCTCTTCACTGGCTCAAGCTTCCCGGCGCTCGTCGGCTTTTGGAAGGATGACGCTCGCGCGCACGATACGCACAGCAGCATGCTTGATCATAGGCGATGAGGTGCTGGGCGGAAAGGTAGATATGGCTCCACACTGCGCGACAATTTGACCACGCAGGCGCTGACTATGCAAGAGACTGTCGACGTGAGTGGCACGCTTTGTTACCTGCTGTCAAAGTCCAGGGATTGATGTTGCTAGACAAACTCGGCGTACATGGCGAAGTGGTGCTTCTCGTTAGGAATTGTAAGTCAAGAAAGGACTTGCTGATATTGATTTATGCTTACCCTCCCCCAGAGCCTGAAGCGTGTCGAGGTCATCGAAGATGACGAAAGCGAGATCATGGAAGCTGTGCGGCGCATGAGCGACCGTTACGACTTTGTCGTTACTAGGTGATTGCTGCAATTGATTCAAAAGATACCAGAGGTTGACATTTCACCCAGCGGCGGAATAGGACCAACGTGAGTCTGCTAGGAGCCCATTTCACAAGTCGTTGCTTCTCACCACAGCTCAGGCACGATGATATCACATATCAGTCCATCGCAAAAGCATTCAATCTGCCGCTGAAGCTGCACAAGAAAGCATTTGAGAGAATGAAGGAGCTGTCGAAGCCACACCCTTCGCAGCCGAAATTCAGCTACGACGTTGACTCTCCCGCTCTGAGGGCCAAGCTGCGCATGGTAGAGCTGCCGACGGATGACTCTCGGGATCTGAGCCAGCAGTTTCTCTTCCCCGACGAGGAGCTCTGGGTTCCCGTGACCGTCGTCAACGGCAACGTCCATATCCTGCCGGGAGTGCCGAAACTTTGTGAGTGATCCACCCAGCACGTACGGTAGCCGTGGAGGCGTCTGACCGCCACATGCTGCAGTCGTGAAGCTCCTCGACGGGCTGAAGCCGCACATTCTCCCCCGGCTGGCCGACCCTGAAGGCAAATCGACCACAAGGATTCTGATATCGACGCCCCTGGCTGAGAGCGAGGTCGCGGCATACCTGACTGAGCTGGCAGCCAAAGTTGAGCCCAAGGGCGTCAAAGTTGGCAGCTACCCGCGCTGGGGCAAGTCGCGCAACACGGTCACGCTCGTTGGCAGGTAAGTATCCTCAAGAACTTCAGGGACGGCCTTCTTCTCCTACCCTAGCCGCTAACGATGATAACTACAGAGACCAGGAGCTTCTAGAAAGCCTTGTTGCCGAAGTCGAGACCAACGTCAGGGGCAAGCGGGTCACGACGGAGGGCGAGGACACGGATGGCGAGGGCGATGCCAGCGATGATGCGTGAGGGCTTTCCATTATTGCCATAGAGTTTTTCAAGACCCAAAGAAGACTCAATATGGACCTGCGGCTTCGTCATTTCTAGGTCTTTGCGTTGCCGCGTATCATTAACTCAGACTCTGGCACCGATGCTCTTGCCCGGTCTTGACATCGGCTAGTTGGCTCAGGAAGTACTTAGAGCTAACCAGCACCGTAAACTCGATTTTGGAGCACCGTTTGATGACAAACTGAGCATATGTCGCCAGCTGCTCGTACACTTACAACGGCAGCGGATGGTCGCCCAGAGCCTGGTTGTTTCAAGTTCAACAGATACGAATAAATGAGTAAACGCTCGTGTCAGCGCCCCCACTACGCAGGATGCAACGCCGATCAACGCCCGTTCCGGGCACTCTTCTACGCGGAGAATAACCTTCAGTCTCGTCAGACAAGGGTTGAGCCGTCTTGCGTAGCGCCTGCCGGAGCGGCCGCGAATGTAATCGCCGGTCGACGAAATGAAGTCCCGATGTGATTGTGGTCCGGCAAATGAGTGACATCGTAAGCCCAACTTGGCGTGCATGGAAGCTGATCAATGAATGCGCTGGCTACCAAATAATACGGAGCACAATAAAAAGGGGTCCCCTTCATCACAAGCTGCCGAAGACGCGCTTGTGGTGACGCCGCAAGCCTGTTATATGGGCTGTGGATACCTCGGTGGAGGAGCAGAGGAGGCTTCCGGGTCATCAATGTGGAGAGCATCATTCTAGAAGGCCCAAGGTCTTGGTTGCTGGGCTGGCGCATTTGATGGCATTCGCCTCGAGAGGAAATTTCCTGAACTGGCAGGCCTAGGACGCAAGCCGCAAAGGGCCGCCGATTGAAACGTCCACAATGAGCCGTCTGCAACGCTAGAGCTGACGCTATGTAACATGCACATAGGTGTTTGACGATCCGTTTCCGCGCTAGGCAGATGTCAAAAGGCGCCTTCAGCGGCGCGGAAGCTCTTCAGCACAGGACCGACATCAATAGGCGCTGGTCGGGGCTGCATGGCTGGCTGGTCCATGAGGTCGTGGATGTGGGAGGCTGGGCCGAGTTGGCTGATAGGCTAAAGCCAAGCGGCACGCCACGCAGGGGTCGGGAGATCCAGGGGTAAGGGACGCAACTGGGACTTCTCCAGGGACGGGGACGCACAGCAGCTGCAGGGGCAGCTGAGGTCATTGGCCGATTGTTTTTCTCTTGCATCGCACGTTGGCTCGTCACGATGTTAGTTGCCGGCAGTGGCCGCGGTACGTGGCTTTGACGCCCGATGGCCGCTGCAACTACTCCGTACGTGTGAGGTCGTACTGGGGTTTTCAGTCTGTTCACTCCGTCACCCCTCCTACGGACGCCGGCGAAGACGGGCCGAGCTGGACGAGCTCCTGATTGCGAGTAGGACACCTCAGAGTACTGTGATGGCCTTGATAAGAACCTGAGCAGGGCGCCGGAGCTCATCCCCTGTCGACGACACTGACACGAACCATCACCTACTTGTACGCGTAGATGGAACTCCCCCCTTTGTTTTCTCCGTCTTCGTCGGCCACCAGAACGGGAAGAAGCACCCCCGGTGTACGAAAGGGGCTTCGGTGTTGTGGTGGAAGTGCCATCTAGATAGCCGGACGTTTTGCCCGTGGCGCTCTAGTACCGCCCAATGGGGCCCTAACCACGACATATATTGACACCTGTCGGACTTTTTGTCAACGAGCAAAGGCATGCTCGAGCGAATGGCTGCGAGTTGCAGAGACTCTCCAAACACATCGGCAGGCTGCAAGCTCGTTCGTACGACCCGCTGCAACGTGCACGGCGCTGTTCTGCCCCACCGTCTCTCCCTGCAAGGGTCTCTCGAAAGCCCAACACCCAAATCATGGCCCGGCCTGCTTGTCCCTGCTCTTGCGTCGTTTCTTTTCCTTGCTCTGCTCGGGGGGATGTTGATCAATCCTTCCAGCGCTCCACTGCTGCTAAGCCGTGGTTCGAACGGCCCCGTGCGCCCCAGACAGGGCGCTCTCGACGGGAACGGGGACAGACGAGGCTACCGTAAGGGGGGCCGCGATGGCGTCGAGGGAGGTTGGTGGCTGGCATCGCCCACCTGAGAGAATATCTCACCTTACACATCCGGTCGGTCGGCTGCCTGGCCGAGCTCGCGACCGTTCAGGCCACCATCCTTTCCATCCTTTGAATGCGCAGTGCGAATCTCGAAGAGCGGCGCACAGTCCCGGGCGGCTCGTACGCATCCGCCTCGCACAGTCGTCCGTTTTGTGATGCCCAGGGACCCAGCACTCGTACATGCAAGCATGCCACTTCATCAGCCAACCCCCCAAGTCTTTCTCCACAGGACTGGGCTGGCAGGAGTGTACATATCGGCCGACCCCCCCCCCCACCCCCTTAGCCGACCAAATTATGGGCGTAAGAGGTCGGCCGACTAGAGGCCGGACCTTAGCCGACTAAGGCATTCGAGGTCGTCCGACCTCCTTAGGATACCTTATCCGACCTTTAGTAGCAAACCGCCTAGTACCTAAATAAGCTTTAGAGAAACCTTAAGCTAGGATTATTTTCTACTATATATATAGGAATACTAGGCCCTCGACGAGAGTTCTATAACCTTAGGGTTATAGAAAAGGAACTAGACGATCTTCTATAGAATATCCGCCCCGATATAGATATCCTTAAGAGGAACCGCGATAGTACGCCCTAGGGCCTTAAGAGTACCCTATATCGGTACTAGAAACTCGCTCTCTCGTAGATAAGGAATATAGAGATAGGAATATATTATCCGTATCTAACGATAATAAGACTAAAATAAAGATTAATAAACTAGTTAATAACTAGTTTATAACCGGTTATTAATTAGTTTCTATTCTAGAAGACCTTCTTAGAATATTTATTTATCTTACTATCTAACGAGCTATCTAAGTCCGAATTAGAGTTAGCCTTAGTAATAATAACTACTATCTTTTACTTTTTAGTTTACGGCTTACTATTAGAGTCGGAGTTAGAAGAAGAGCTAGAGTTAGAAGAGGAGTTATTAGAGCTAGAGCTAGTTAGCGCTTTATACTTTAGAGTAGTTATAGGGGCTATAGCTTATAATCGTATTTCTTAACTTCGAGAGATTATACTATAAGTTATTAGGCTTATAGGTAAGACCCTAGTTATAGGCTTTTACTTTATAATACTAAGTAATCCGCGTTAGGAGTATACTATATTAGTATTAGGAACTCGCTTTCTTATAGATAAAGAATATAGAAATAGGAACGAATTATCTTTATCTAATAGTAGTAAGCGATATAGGAACTAGTTATAAACCTATTATAAACTAGTTATTAACTAGTTTATAACTAATTCTAATTAGGTAGTAAGATATAGTAAAATCCTATATAACCTTAATAAGTAGAAATCTATAGTACCCCGCCTATATAGTTATTATAATATAAGAGTTCGAGTATCTCGATATTTATTTCTTAATTATTACTAAATTAATTCCTACTATATTAAGTTATAAAGATTCCCCTAGCTACTAAGCTTATATTACCTCTCCCTCTCGACTAGATAATCTACCGCCTTATAATATAATCGACGATAAGGTAGTAGTATACCTAGGTAAGGTATACTACCGCTTTAGGTCTAAATATAATATACTCTACCCTAAAGCTAGTACTCTAAGTTTATAAATAAATCTTCGGTATTATCTTCGTCGCTATAGCCTTATAATTTATAAGATTAAGTCTAGCGCTCTAGACTTAACTTACTAAGTATAGGCCTAATAGTAATACTAGTAACTTAACTAGAACTTATCCCCGGTAATTATTAACGAATTACTTTCGAATTATTTATAGATTAAATTTTAAATATTTCTAGCCTCCCCCCCTAACCTATATAGCTATAGCTATAGAGTAAGGAATATAAGTATAATAACTTAATCTTAGAGATAATAGAGCTATAATAAGTAAGTAAGCGAGAGAGTATTAGAGTATAACTAATATAAATATCCTAAATATAAAGTAAATCGAGTTATTACTTAGATACTAATTATATCTAATTACTATTACCTTTATATTTAGTTCTTATTCTTAAAAGTAAAAGACTAGATATTATATTAATAGTTAAATTAAGTAAGTAAATATAGGTAAGTCGCGGATCTTAAGATCGGTATATAGTATATAAGATAAAGAGATAAAAATACCCGCTAAAGATAAAGTATAATACTTAGTATATTATATAGAAATATTTCGAAAATCCTTTCGAAGGATTAGAGAAATAAATATATCTAAAGCTAGAACTATAGTAATATTTAATAAGAAAATACTATATTTTCTTATCTCTCGAGCTCCCGGATTTATCTCTATAGCTAAAGGACTCTTACTTATTCCTATAAATAAGTTTCTCTTAGGCGATTAATTTTATAAACTATCTTCCCTAGTAATATAGGATTAGATAACTATAGTTAGCTATCCTCTTTTTATAGCTAGGTAGATAGACTTAGCGGTTAGCTCTACTCCCTCTATAGCTAGGCGGATAGACTTAATTATTTACTAGGAGATATACTTTTAAAATAATTAATAAATAGATTAGAACTAATTCGAGAATAATTCCTTATATATAATCTATCTAGATAGTATATATTTTTAGGCTCTTTAAAATAGAATATACCTCCGAAAGCTTTAACTATATAATACGCTATTAATAAATATACTAGAATACTTATAAGTATACCCCTTACTCCCTACGAGACTAAGTCCGTAATAATATAGCTCGAGTAATAGAACCTCTCTAGCGTTTCTAATTTCTAGAGGATATTATTTATTAAGCTATCCTATTATTATTATCTAGTATAAGCTTATATTCTAGGTCTCGAGCCTATACCCGTTCCCTAGCTATAGATTAATAATAATTAGTAAATAATTAAGATTTTTATTAGCTTTAAGGTCCTTATATATTCTTACTATAGTACGAAAATAATAGCTAGTTATTAACGTATCTTAATATATTAACTATATTCTATACTACTAACTATTAAGGCTACTTATAATTATATTCCGATCTTACTTTTCGTACCTAAACTAAATTAAAAATAATTTTAAATCGATTCGAATATACTTATACTATAATATAATATAGTAATAGTATATATCTACCTCCCTAATAATATAATATCTTATATAAGACTTCTATAGAGTTTATATTACTCTTTATCTAATCCTAGTCTTCGGGTACTATCCTACTATAATACTTATTTAAGCTATAGCGAATATTAAGTAGTTTTTTATAAATTACCTATCTAAATAACTCTAGGATAGCTAAATATAATTAGTATAGGTATTTACTTATCGAAATATAGCTTACTTTTAAGCTTATCGATAATCCTATTATACTCTTCTCTCGATAGAATAATAAGTAGACTTATTATCTTTATAAATCGAGGGTAATCCTCGCTATTATAGTAGTACTTTAGGATACTATGTTAAAAGTATACTAAATAAAAGTATACGTATTAAGTAACCTACTACCTCTAATCCCGGCTTTATATATCTTAATCCCTAAGGTATTCCCTAAGCGCTATAAGAATTAAGTTAGAAATAATTTAGAAATATTTTTAAATTATTTTAAACTTACTTACTTATAAGATTATTATAGTCTTAATCGAGTATAAGATTAATAAGTCCCTTACTAAAAAGATACTTCTACGTAACCTTTATATTATAGTACTCTACTATTAGAGTAAAGACTATATAGTATATAACGTAAAGTAAGTTAGTACTTTCTTTATTTAAAAATACTTATATAAGAGAAAGGACTAGTAATTAGTTAGTATTTTCTTTTTAATTAGATATAATAATTAATAAATATACCTCGGTTTAAATACGGGTTAAACTATACCTAAATAACTTCTATATTATTCTTTCTATTTAGATATTTATAATTAATATCTACCTTAAATAAAACGAAAGACAAGTACTTAAAAAGTTCGACTTACTCTTTATAGAAATAAATAATAATCTAAGAGTCTTTAGTAATAGGCTATATATATTAAATATACTATATAATTTAATTTTGAATTATTTCTAAATTAATTATCTAAGGAAATCTTACTTTAATATACTTTTTATACTATTATTTCTATTCTAAGTATATAGCTATTATATTAGATCTAGCTAGATTATAGAGAAGTATATTTTTTCTTAGAATAGCCCGTATTTAGCTTATATTTAAGAAGGCTATATAGATTTTTATAAATAACTTTAATCTAAACTCCTTATAAAATTATTAAACCTCGTTAGAGTAAAGAAATAGGACTAAAATAGTTAGTAAATATATTATATATATTTTTTAGGGATATACTTACCTAGTATACTATATAGGTTCCGTATCCTCCTTATAAGGTATATAAAACTTTTTATAAGACCTTTTAGTAGTCTTATAGGTAGGATTACTAGATAGGAATAAATACTATAAGATATAACTATAACTATATCTATAGATTCTTTTATAGGTATAAAGACTATAAACTATATAGGGTAATCTCTCTTAATAAGCTATACTATTTTCTCTATATAGTCTATTATTAATATTAAATTAGAAATAGTTTAGAAATAATTCTTAAAGGATTACTTATAATAGGTCTTCTTCCGGGCCCTATTTATAGTAATAAAGTAATAGCTTTTAGGCCTATTATTTAATTCTTCCCTAGATATAACCTAGTATATAATTTTATAGAAGGGCTAAAACTTTATATTAATATATATAAAGTAATAAGTACCTCGGCCCTACTTAAAGTTATTATATTTTATATATAGCTACTTAACTATAGATAATATCTATACTTTTATTAATACCTAAGATAAATAATATATAGGGAGAACTTACTTATTATCTACTCGATAGAAATTATATTTTATAGCTTTTATATACTAGGGAGTATACCCTCTTCATAACGTAAAAGATTCTATACTAGGCTTAAGTAAAGCTATATAAATTATTTAGTAATTAATTCTAATATAGTAGAGTATAGATAAAGTAAATATAGCTCCTACCTAATAGCTTACTATAGGAGCGATAGCTCTTATAATTCCCTATACTCTTTCGAGATCTCTAATATTATTCTCTTATTAAGGTAGTTATAATACTAGCGATCTAGATTAAGAAACTTATAGGCTATACTACTAGTATAAAAGAGGCTTATTCGAAAGTATAGCGTATTACTAAAGAAGGATATAGAGCTTTTCTTAGAAAGTATAAGAAGGGTATAGTTATATTAGATCTAAAATAAATAATAATTAATTAGTAAATATTTTCCCTAGATAACTTTTATATACTTATTATTCCCTATAGCTTTTCGATATCTTCCTTTACGAGGGCTTATATAGGAACGACGTAAGTAACTCCTTCTTTACTTATCCGCGGGTATTCTAGAATTACTAGAGAGTATAGTAGTATCTCGATAGTAATTATATAGCTTATTATACTAGCCTACCTACCCGTAAACTCCTAGGGGCTAGTAGAGAGTAAATAGAGCGTTAGCTAATATAAGTAATTATTAGGCTTAGTATCTTCTTCATTTATTTCGAGCTCGAAGGGATTATAATTAGTAATAATCTATACGGTTCTAATTAGTTAGAAATTATTTCGTATTTAGTTATAAAATATATACCTCTATATCTCGATTATCCTAAACTAATATTCTACGTATATACTCGTAGAAGTTACTAATAAGTCTAGTAATATTATTATCGTCGAAGGCTTCCGCTACTCTATTAAGTAGAAAATCCTTATAAATAAAGATCCCGCTACCTATAGATAGTTTAGATATATCGGAGTTAGAGGCGTTATCTATTAGAGAGATTTAGTAAGAATTTTTTTTAAATAATTTAATAAGGGGAAGGCTATAGCTAGAACGAGTCTAAATTAAGTTTTAATCGAGTTAGAATTCGGTTTTAATCCTACGCATATCCTATAGGAAAAAACTTAGTTTTCTAACGTAAGTAAATAGTAGGTTACCTACTAAGCCTACGTACGATCCCTACCTAGTCTACCTCTACCCTATATAAAGACTTCGGAGTAAAATAGTAATTAGTTTAGAAATATTTTAGTTAATATAATTAGAATTATTTTATAAGTAATTTTAATTAAAATAATCTCGAATATTTATATATATAGACTCCTTAGTCTATAATTAATACTTACTTAGCCTTAGTCTTTCTTAACTAAGCTTACCTAAAGCTTATATTCTAAGTTAGGAATAACTAAAGAATACTCTATATAAAATAATTAGTAACTAGTTTAAATTTATATCGTAACTATTTCTAGTACTTACTATAGCCGATATTCTTATAAGCCTCGTAGCTTTTATTAATATAATTAAAACTAAAATTCTCGCGTATAGTAAAGATATTAACCTTACTATTATAGTAAGGCGCTAACTCTAGGGTATAGTCGATAAGGTATTACTTTATAAATTAATTAGTATACTCTTTAGAAATAATTCAAAACTAATTAATCTATACCTCTATAGCTTATCCTCGGCACTACTCCTTATACACCTCGAGTTCTCGAAAGTACTAGGAAAACGAGCTATAGTTATCTATTATATACTATAAATAGGTAAGGTAATTCTAGTAAATTATTAGCGTATATAAACTATTTTTAAAATATTTTTTATTTATTTTTTACTTATATAGGTAGACTCTTTATTTTCGATATTAACGTTAATATTATCTATACTAGTAAGGATAGTAAAAGTTATAATAAACTATATTAATTAATTAGTAAGAGCTATCGAAATAATTTAAAAGTATTTCTTACTTATAATATCGCTATTATTACTATCGTCGTCGTTATTATCTTTCTTAACTTTATCTTCGTTATCTTCGTTATTATTATCGCCGCCGCTAATATTACTACTATTATTATCGTTACTAAAAGGGTTAGACTATATTAATTAGTTAGTAAGTACTATAAAAATAATTTAGAAGTATTTTATACTTATAGATTTATTACTATTACTTTTATAAATAGGGGTAAGGGTAAGGGTAGGGCTATTTTCCTCTTTATTATTATTATCGTTATCGCTAGAAGAGTAATTATTACTATTCTATATAATTCTATTAATAAGTCTATTAAAAATATTTCTTAATTAGTTTACTTATATTTCTATAAAGACGCGCTATTTAACGCTAGTAGGCTACTATAGTATTTACGTTCTTAGATACCTTAGCGAGCGCCTAGGTAGCTACCTCCTAGTAATAGCGCGTTACCGCCTAGTTAACGAGCGTAGCCGCTAGGTTAGGAATAGTAATAGGCTTAGGGGGGGTATCTTTATATAGCTTTAGCTTATATAAAGAAAACGCAGGTACTAGGCCCTCGGAAAAATTATTATACTAACTTAAAGTAGATTAGAAATATTTATTTATTATATCGGAATTAGTTTAAAAGTAGTTCGCTATATTAATTTACGAAATAATTTACTATTTTTAGCCGCGTTATTATAACTAGACTTTCGGTTCTCTACCTTTACTTTATATAATCTCTTATAGTAGTTATAGAGGGCGGACTTAGATAAAAATTTAGATAACTAGAAATAATTATTAACTATTTCCTATATATATCGAAAGTATTTTAAATAGAACTTATATAGGGGTATAATATACTATTATCGCGGAAATAGTAAAAGACTTTACTAGAGAATATCTAGTAAATTCTAGCTTAAAATAATTAATATCTATTTCTCTATAATATTTATTTTAATATACCTAGTTAGTAATTAACTCGGGGACTATACTATCGGGTAGTCTTTTATTACTATTTAGGTACTTAATATATAAGGGATATTATTTATAGTTTAATATATTAAAAATAATTACGAGATATATAGGAAATAGTTACGAAATATTTCTAGTAAAACTAATATAAAGGAGTTTAGAAATAGTTAGTAAATATTTTATAAAGAGTATATAGGAGGAGGGATATATAGATTATTTAGTAATTAGTTAGTTTAATAATTATATTAATAGTTACTATATAATAATTATTAGTTTATTATTATACTAAACTAAATAGTTATTAAATAGGTAAAATAAATAATAATAATTAGCTCCTAAATAACTCGCTTAATAACTCGCTTCGCGCCTATTACTATAAGTAGTATATTACTTAATACTTATAATATATATATATAATAATAAGAGATAAGTTATAATTAAATAAGAGTTACTTACTATTTAACTATAAATTAATTCTACTAAGTTATAACTCTACGCACTATAGCGCTAAGCGAAAGACTAGGATCTCTTACCTCTCCTATTCTAGCTCGAGATAAGTAATAGGGATAGCGCTGAATTATATTAGGAGTAGGCTAGTAGTAGTTTATTTTACTAGGAAAGTAAGACTTAAGTAATAGGACTATAGGGTATAGGGATAGCGCTTTATATTATATAACTTAAGGTAGTCTAATAAGGCTATATATAAGAGGAAGTCTTATAAGGCTAATAGTATAGTATTTATAAGGCTATATATATATCGGTACGTTAGTAGTACGAGGCAGAGTAATTAATTAATAACTAGTTTATAATACGTTTATAATAAGTTTTACTAACTTATATACTATAGCATAAGCGATTATAATTTAATTACTATATAACTACCGCGCGAGTAGTAGTAAATTAATTACTAGATCTATAGTCGCCTACGCGATTATAATTACTATATTATGTAGGCTATTGCGTAAGTTACTACGAATTAATTACTATATAGCTATAAATTAATTACTACTATATATAGGTCGGCTAAGGTACCGATATATAGTCGGACGACCTATATTACCTTAGTCGGCTAAGACTCGGGTCTTAGTCGGGCGACCTTCTCTCTTTTCTCTTTTAGGAAATTTACCCAAAATTTGGTCGGCTGAGAGGGGGGGGGGGGGG